>JAJIYU010005390.1:0-22570 GCA_030144865.1 Tinospora cordifolia
GCCAAGAAGAGGGCTTGAAGCACAAGATGACAACTCAACTCTTGTTGCTTGGGATGGTTTGAGTTGTGAGCATTGGGAGGTTTATATAGGCTTCAAAAGTGTGTAAAATGGTAAGTTTTTTGGTGGGAAACTTGCAAAAATTTAAATTTTCGTGCCCTCTAAGCATAGGAAAATAGCAAGTTGGCTTGGAATTGGAAAACCAAGTTTATAAAAATATTTTTGGGATTTTTTTGAAATTTTTTTGGATTTTTCCTAATTTAATTTCGGTATTTCATTTATTATTTTCGGAGCAGCAAATCGGGGTCGTCGAATGTCATCGACATTTCATTCGTGATCAGATCGGGCGGATAGAATGGCAGCCGTTCGATTTGCCTCGAGACATGCTTTAGGATTCAATCAGCACCGTTAGATTTTCCTCGGATCAAGCAACGGAATCGGATCTTCGATCTCGTCCGTCAGATTTCCTCGAGCGGAGCACGCGTTTCGCGATTGAGATCAGGTGGGTTGATCGTGAGCCGTAGATTTTCCTCGAGTTCATGTGCGGATCGCGTTCGTGATTACCGAAAACCATCTGGACCGTTGGATCTGGATTGATCGACTGTGGCCTGTTGGATTTTCCTCGATTGATGCATCCGTTCGCGATCTTCTCGAGTGCCTCAATCTGAGCCGTTTGATGGACCTCGAGTAAGGCATTTGATCAGTGGCATTTCGAATCTGCACCGTTGGATGGTTCTTGAGCATCGTAGCGATCGTGATCATTGATCTAATCCGCACGATGAGCCGCGAAGCCGGTGGCATTACTGATCAGATGAGATGCATCCAACCGTTGGATCGACTTGATCGTTTCTAGGCCGTTGGATTTGCGTGATTCGGTGCATCCGGGTGCCATTTAAGATTTGATGGTGACCGTGCGATTCCAGATATTACAGATGACGGATTTCTGGCCATTGGATCGTGTTTCTAATTACAAAAATCAATTTCTAAGGTTTCTTTTATCTGAAAATTGCTAATTATCAACCCAATTTCACTTTCTAATTTGTGTAAACATTGATTTTTGCTCAAATCATGTTATTTTAAGGATTTATTATTATTTTCCCCTTTCTAATTTATTTAATATTGTATTTATTAGACATTTTTCCATTTCTTTTGTATTTTTAATGCTAATAATTGAATTATTTGTATTTTCTATTTCCATGTATTATATTTTATTTATTCATTTATTTATTTCATTTTTCATTTTTAGATAATAAATTATGTAATTATACACCATTATTTACATAATGTTTGATTTATTTTTAATAAATACATTTATTTAATTATATGAATCTTTATATGTACATATCCCCATAGTATGTAGTATTCACACATTTTTTATTTTTTTGTGCTACTATATACTTTCTTCATACACATATTAACCTATATGTGTATTTATACTTTATTTTTATTTATTTCTTAAGCAACTCCTTAAATTTCATAATTAATTCCACTAAAATTGTAATTTTCATTTAATTATCTTAATTTTTATTATATCTCCAATATAAATTATTTTTCATGTGCCAACCCACCATTTGCACCCAAAATTTCTTAGAATCTTTGAAATTAATTTATTCAACTTATTTTATTTATTTAATTTTTTTTTTGACAAAATTCTAGGGTATTACATTAGCGCTGTTTTGGGTTTCGATTTCATTCGTTAGATTGGACAGATCGGTTTTGGGCCGTTGGATGTAGTTTCTAATTACCAAAATTGCTTTTTAAGGTTGCTATTATCCGAAAATTGCTAATTATACACTTTCTAATTGATGTAAACACTGATTTTTGCACAAATGCTTCTATTTTATTAATTTTTTAATATTTCTTCCTTTCTATTTCTTTAATATTGTATTTATTTTCTATTTTATTAACATTGCCAACAATTAATAATTTATGTTTTTTTATATTATTTTTTATTTATTCATTTCTATGTATTTATCTCATATTTTTATTTTCAGAGGGCACAAATAATTATATAATTCACTCTACTTATTGGATAATTAATTCCATAATTGCATAATTAATTAATATTTGATAATTCCACTAACCGTATATTATTAGTTAGATCATCTTGATGCTAAGGTTTCATTTGCCTCCAATACTTTTTTAAAATATTTTTTTTCCTCAATGAATTTTATTTCATTAATTATTATTTGTTGACAAAATTATGTGGTATTACACGATGCCCCAAACATGCTTTCATGAATTTTTTTCCTCAAGACGATGCTTCTTGCAAATGTAAATCAGTGGAAGTGTGCCTCACAATATGAGGATATTAGAAAATGAACTTTATTTGTTATTTTCAATTGTAAGGCATGTGACCCACCATGTTTAATCCTGTCAAATTTCGGTCATTAGGCCAGATAGTATTTGTTTTATCAAAAGTTGGCTAGGGAGCCCACAAAATGGTTTGTAACTTTGATCATAAATTAATGTCTTTTATTTATTGTGTGATCCCAAGGTTATTACTATTTTGTTTTGAAGCAAGTGTATTTGTATTATATTTTGTACTTTGAGACCTGATCTGGTGCAACTAACAGATATAATAGATGATTTAAAGAATAAGTAATATCCCTAGTTCTCGGATAAAAAGCAAGAGTGACTGCACACGATGATAATGACCTTTCAAGCTACGAGACAACCATGTCGCCAATGACGTATGTGACAGATTCAGGAGCTGGAGTATTACAAAAGTGGTATCAGAGCCTACGTTGTTGATGCCTTGGGCAAACATTACAAAAAATTGGCTTATCAGGTAAGTCTTTTAATTGTAATTAATATAGAAAGCCATGCTTCTTGTTTATGAAATTAAAATCATTTTTGAAAAAAACTATTTTAAAAAAAAAGAGAGAGATATATATGTTTTCCAATTGTTTTGTTTGGATACAAAGATTATGAGTTGAGCTGATAGTGGGTAAGCCTTGTCCCGAATAAAGCTAAACATTGAAAGGGAGATGGGTTATCCTGTTCTAGAAAGTACAATTGCTAACTAGACTTCGATCTCGCCGTCCGATCTAAAAATTGTTCCACCAGCTCATACGAGCAGTCGAAGTTGAAGAACACACTTATTTTCTATGAAAAAAACTAAGAGGTAGTAATTAAGGGCAAAAAACTTACTACAGTTTAGAGTGGATGCCAAAATGTGGTATCGAGAATAGATCAACGTTGTCAGTTTGGCAAAAGAACCTTTTAACGAGGATTTGAGACCCTAGGTCTAGGGAGGAGACCTTAGGTAGAGACTTGGGTGTTGCTAAGGATGATAGAATGGATCATAAATAAAAGCTTTTAGGGCATAAGCTAGAGACTGATAACGTGTGAAAATGAAACACTTGTTTGATCAAGATACGAGATTGGGAGGATCCTATATCTTTGGTTTCTATGTGGTATGGGACGCATAAGAATTTGGGGATATGGATGAATCTTGGACTCAAAGAATGATAGACCATATATGGCGAGTGATCGGTAGCTTTGGACAAACTTGTTTTTCTATGTTTGGCTAGTATGGGACAGTCAAGTGTAGTGGAGCATGGGAAGCCATGGACATCGAGACACTTGCAAAATTATTTAGGTTTAGTAAAACCTCTAAATGGAAGTCTATGTTGATGGGCAAAGGTGGTATGGGACACTTGTACTCGGAGGCATAGATGGAAGTTTAGAATTTCACTATGCTAGCATGAACATGTATAATTGTATGATACTTGATTATCTTGAATGCATGCTTTATTTCATAAATATGAATATCACATGTATTGTGATCATTAAACCAAATCTTGTACCGAACAACATTAGAGAACTTTGAAAATTCTCAAATAAAACTTAGAAGCATAAACTGATAAGCCATAAAAACCAACCGAGAATGTAGATATGTGAACCTAGAGTCATGATAGCATGCATGACGCGAAAATAGTTATTTCGACAATAGGATCATAACCATGAATAAAGATGTTAAAGATGACACTTATCACAAGTTGCAAAAGCATTTAGTATCCAGATTTTAAGATGAAAAATTGGTTTGTGTAACCCAAATTGAATTAAGATTAAATTGTAATTTTCCTTAAACTGATGGATAATAAAATAACTTTTAACTTGTAGACAATGGCAAGAACTCGAAGTAATGACACGATAGATGAGAATACCGATGAATTTGGGCAGAGGGAGAATAGAGTGCTAGTGGTGGCAGCTCCAGTTGGGATGGTAGTAACTATAGATATATTAGCTGGATTCACTCAGCAAGTGGTGGCAGAGGTCATGAGGTACCTTGCAGAGATGTAGAACCAGCTGACAGTACAAACATAGTCACATGGACAGCCTCAACCCCAAATTCAGCAAGCTTTGTTACCTGATGGTCTAGCGACACGAGACTGACCGATAGTAGATGATATAGAACAAAATAACTTATTAATAGAATTCTAGAGGCTACGACCTAGTACATTTGAGGGTTTGACTAATCATGTAGATGCAAATAAGTGGTTCACTATGATGAATAAACATTTGAATGCCATAGGAGCAACTAGCACAAGGAGAGTCGCATTAGCAGTACACCAGTTTGAGGGACCCACCTATCATTGGTGGGAAATGGTCATGAACGATCCTGCTATAGATGTGTCTACTATGACTTGGGAATAGTTTAAGACTCTGTTTAATTCACACTTCTTTACTATGGCGAAGACAAAACAAATACAGCTGGAATTCACCTGACTAACACAGAAGAATATGACAGTGGCAGAGTATGAACATAAATTCACTGAATTATTGAGGTTTTTCGCAGAACTACTAAGGGATGAGCAGTCCAAGGCTGACAGGTTTATCGAAGGGTTGAAGGTAGAAATACAAAAAATAATACTTTCTTTGAGATTAACCACCCTTGAAGAAATGGTGGAAAGGGCATAGTTAGTCGAGTTAAATCTTTAGTATGACCAGGCATTAAGGTATAGACAAAAGAGGTCATAGCTAGAATAAGCGACAGGAGCCTCACAAAAGAGGCAGAATAGCAAGATGTACACCGAACGCCTGAAAATCATAATCGGGCGCAAAAATACAATAGGAAGTAGAACCAACAAGCATGGATTGATTGTGTTAGGGATGAGTAGACGAAGCAAGCAAAGAGGCAAGGGTTGTGCTTCTTGTGCCACTAGAGAGGACATATTGCAAAGAATTGTCTTAATAGAGCTCTAGCTCCTCCTCAACAATAGTAGGTGCATGGACAAGATGGGCGTCCACAACAAAGGCAGCAGCCACAGCCCCAACCATAGTAGAATTAGGGGCAGAACCAGAATCAAGGCCAAAACCCAGCCTGACTTTATGCTATTAATGTTGAGGTTGATCTTGCACCTACAGTAGAAGGTATTTTCCTTTTGTTCGATGTTGTTGTAAAATTCTTATTTGATTTGGGTGCTACTAAGTCATTTGTGTTAAAAGAACTAGTTAGGAGCTTACAATTAGTGACATCCACATCACCAGAACCATTGCATGTGTCCACTCCCATAGGAGACATTATAGTTACTTGGAAAGTTTGTACATGTGAATTAAGATTTGGAAACAAACTAATAACTACCGACCTTAGATTATTACCTTTCCAAGGGTATAATGTGATACTAGGTATAGACTGGTTGACTCAACACCAGGCTCAGATCGACTGCCCAAAATGAAGAGTTACATTAACTCTACCATCCAGAAAGTAAATAAAAGTCAATGGGGACATGCAGAGACTACCTCGGAGTTTTATGACAGCCATATTACATTGTCTAAAATAGAGTGAGGACTTCAAACAATTGCTAGAGGATGATACTAGATCAAGAGAACCTAAGAATATTTCGGAGATACCTATAGTACGGGAATATGCAGATGTATTCCGAGATGATTTACCTTGACTACCACCATATAGAGAAGTAAAGTTCAAGATTGAACTATGTTCAGGCACAAATCCTATAGATATTCTTCCCTATCAAATGACGTCAGTAGAACTAATTGAGCTCAAGACACAACAGAATGAACTCCGTGAAAAGGGATTCATTCGACCTACTGAATCACCATGGGGAGCTCCAGTATTATTCGTGAAAAAGAAAGATGGATCCATGAGATTGTGTGTCAATTATCGAAAATTAAATCTAGTAATCATATGGGATAGATGACCTATTCGTCAAAGATAAATGACCTATTTGATCAATTGAGGGGAGCCACTCATTTCTCTATGATTGATCTTAGTTTAGGCTATCATCAGTTAAGAATCCGAGAGTTCGATATACACAAAACAACCTTTCAGACTTGATACGGGCATTTCGAGTTCACAGTGATGCCATTCGGGTTAACTAACGCACCAGCTGCATTTATGGATCTAATGAACTATGTGTTTAGGCAATACCTTGACAAATTTGTAGTAGTGTTCATAGATAACATCCTAATTTACTCCACGTTAGAGGCTGAACACATAGAACACTTAAGGATTGTCCTGGAGACACTTAGCAAAAATGAACTATATGCTAAGTTTAGTAAATGCGAATTCTGGATAAAAACGGTCAAATTCCTTGGCCATGTTGTATCAACAAAAGGCATCTCAGTAGATCGTGATAAAGTGGAAGCTTTCACAAATTGGAAGCAACCTAAAACTATGAGAGAAATCAAAAGTTTCTTAGGCTTAGCTGGATATTACAAGATATTCATCTAAGATTTCTCAAAGTTAGCGGAACACATGACAAAATTAACTAGAAAAGGAGCTAAATTCAATTTGGATGAGAAATGTGAACAATCATTCAAAGAATTGAAGAGGAGATTGACTTTGGCCCCCATCTTAGTCACTCCTACCTATGGTGTTGGATACGTTCTGTACACTGATGCTTCACATAATGGATTGGGGTGCAATGTTAATGCAAGAAGGAAAGGTTGTTGCATATGCCTTGGGACAGCTGAAGGTCCATGAACAATATTATCCAACAGATGATCTAAAATTAGCAACCATTGTATTTGCCTTAAAAATATGGAGGCATTATCTTTTTGGTGAAAAATTTGATCTATTTTAAGATCACAAGAATCTGAAGTACATCTACACACATAAAGAGTTAAATCTTAGACAATGAAGGTAGATGAAATTTCTTAAAGATTATGATTTTCAATTGCATTACCATCCAGGAAAGGGTAATGTACTGGCTGATGCCTTAAGTCAAAGATTTAACAAATAAGATGAGGATAAGGTCACATGCACCAGTTGATTGAGGATTTCAACTTGGGTGTCACCTCAAATAAAAAACAGGTATACCTTTACAACATGACTTGCCGGCCAGATCTCCTGCATCAAATCAGAGAAGAGCGAAGGTAAAATAAATGGATCATGACTTAGTTGAAGGAGTCAAACAAGGTAAACAGACAAATTTTAGAATTGATACCGAAGGTGCATTGAGATGTGGAGATAGAATTTGTGTCCCTCAAGATGGACAAAGCATAAAAACCATATTAAATGAAGCCCATCAAATGAAATACACGATGCATCCTAGTGGAGATAAAATGTATCAAAACCTCAAAAAGATCTATTGGTGGTGAGGAATGAAACGAGATGTCTCTAAATGCCTAACATGTCAACAAGTAAAAACTGAGCACAAAATGTCCACAAGAATGTTACAACCACTCCCAATCCCTAAATGAAAGTGGGATAACAGAGCCATGGACTTTGTCACTGGATTACCTAAAAACGTGAAAGGAGAAGATACGACATGGGTCATCGTGGATCGTCTCACTAAGGTAGCACATTTCTTGCCCATCAAATCCACGGAACAAGTCAGTAAACGAGGTGAATCTATGTGAAGGAGATTGTATGGCTCCATGGTGCGCATAAAACCATAGTGTCAGATAGAGACTCTCGCTTTACATCACAATTTTGGCAAAGTCTACAGAAGGAATTGGGCACCAGATTCACCATGAGCACCGCTTTCCATCCTCAAACTGATGGTTAGTCTGAGAAAGTCATTCAGATTCTGGAAGACATATTGTGGTCTTGCGTCCTTAATTTCAAGGGCAACTAGAGCAAGTATCTACACTTGGCAGGGTTTGCATATAATAACAGTTATCAGACGAGCATAAAAATGGCTCCATATGAAGTATTCTATGGTCAACCCTGCAAATTGCCATCTTGTTGGGTAGACTTCAAGGATCAAGTACTTACAAGACCAAAATTGTTAGAGGAGATGATCACTCAAGTAAAGCTGATTCAAAAGAGGATAATTGCAGCTCAGAGTAGATAGAAAAACTACGCAAACAAAAGAAGAAGGCGTCTAGAATTTCAGCCAGGCAACAAAGTATTCTTGAAGATCAACCCATAGAAGTGGATTAAGAGGTTTGGAATCAAAAGAAAGCTAGCACTAAGATTCACGAGTCTATTTAAGATACTTAGATGAGTTGGTGAATGTGCCTATGAGTTAGAGTTGCCAAACCAAATGTTCTCAATGCATAATTTATTCCATGTGTCGATGTTGCAGAAGTACGAACCAGACTCATCACATATCATCCACTAGGAGGAAGTTGTACTTCGAGACAATGTAACTTACAAGGAACCAACAATCAAAATATTATATCATAAGGTACAAAGTCTTAGAACCGAGGAAATTCTACTTTTCAAGGTTTTATGGAGACATCATGATCTGGAGGAAGCAACCTAGGAGTTAGAAAACAAGATGAAGAACAAATATCCAGGTTTTTTTCACCCAAAATGCCTAACCAAACAGCATTGAAGCGGATAAGTACAAATTTCGATGACGAAATTTATTTTAAGGAGGGTACGTTGTAATACCTAAAATTCAAGTTTAAAAAAATTACTATTCAAATATATGGTACTGTGGCGTATGTACTGTGGCGTATACTATTTTATCAGTAGACAAAATAACTTTCAGCAATTGATGTAGCTACAGTAATGGGTAGTGTAGCTACAGTAACACACTATTCACTACTGTGCATTTTCATCATTTTGTGTCAAAAAAATCTATATGAACCCTATTTCATTCTAAAAATTCATTCCACCAAGAAAGAAATAATTTATTTGCTTACTCTCTTTACTTCTCTTGTTCTTCAACTGTTTTAGACTGCCCCACTCTCCTATTTTAGGAGCTCATTCTCTACTCTCTTGTGAATCTTGTTGTCGCACACACATTTGTCTCCAATCTAATGATTGGAGCAAACCCCATCAACAATAGTCTCTTTGACAACAAATATAGTAGTAGGAAGGGAAAAACCCCAGTTTCTGCATAGTAGTAGTGAAGATCTACTTTTAGGCACCTCTATTGGAGCAACCGGAGGCCTCCACTAATAAAAGTAGGTATAATAACTCTGCCTAAGTCTCTATTTAAGATTGGATATGTCATTATTTATTTCAGTACGTTTACTATACACGTATATGTAGTCTTCGTTCACAAGTACGGTACTATTCATAAGGTATTGTTCATTATTACGATTTAGTATTGTTCATATTCACTATTCAGAGATACGTTCTGTTCATATATACAGTACTCTACATATGTATTGTTCATGGATAGTTATTAGATCACATTTTTAAAATGTAGATCCTAAAGACTGATAATCGAAGACTCAAAGCAAGTGGAATAATAACGCAAAGGTTCAAAAGAGTCTACGATTGAGGTGGAAGTGATTACATTACTTTCTAGTATTATTTGAATTTTATTGTTGAATATGTGATGTTTACACTATTTGAATTCCTAGAAGCATTCAAGGATATTGATTAAATAATTTGTGAATGACATAAATGTGTGAATTCTGCAATAACATGAGTTATATGTCCATGTTTGGTGTTTACAATGTTTTATAACATGATATGATTATTGTTTCATGTATGTTATTGCAATATGATCAGCACGATTACATTACTAATAATGATTATGTATACATGATGAGATGATAACTATGCTTATAATGAAATACTTGTTAATACACAAGCAAAGATAAATTAAGAGTTGAACCATGTACCGTTGCAATGGCCCATGGGGAATCATTCTGGGTATTCTCGGGATAAGGAACGATGGGTTTGCCCCTAGTTCCCAATGAGAAATAATGGGTGTGACCCTAGTTCTTTGGTGATGGAGTGATGGGTGTTACCAGTTCTTGGGTTGGGTAATGGGTATGCCCCTATCCCATTGGAATCTGGCATTTAGTGCAGTTTTCTCATCTTTTTCGATATGATAAGAGAACACCATGTTTAGACCCTTCAGTCTAATTAAAAACTGTTGATAACTAAATGTTTGAAATGCCTAATGAATGATAAGTGTTTGGATGTTCAGTGTTTGACTTAAATAATGCTATTGATGTACTGTGTATGATCCATTAGGCTCTTAAGCTCACCCTACTAACTCTTTTTTAGGTCTATTAAAGACAATGTTTCTAGCAAATGTAAATTAGTGATAGTGTGCCTCACAGTATGATGATATTAGAAAATGAACTTTATTTATTATTTTCAATTGTAGGGCATGTGACCCACTATATTTAATCTTGTCAGATGTTGGTCATTAGGCCAAACAGTATTTGTTTTATCAAAAGTTGGCTAGGGACCCTACAAAGTTATCCGTAACTCTAATCATAAATTAATGTCTTGCAGTTATTGTGTGATCCCAAGGTTATAACTATTTCGAAGTAAGTGCATTTATACCATATTTTGTACTTTGAGAGATGATCTGGTGGGAATAACAAATATGATAGATGATGTAAAGAATAAGTAATATCCCCAGTTCTCAGATAAAAAGTAGGAGTGACTGCACACAAGGGTAATGACGTCTCAAACCACGAGACAACCACGTGGCCTATAGCATATCTGACAGAGTCAGGAGCAAGGGTGTTACATGGTTGGCTACTACAAAAGATTCATCCAAGACTTCTCTAAGTTTGCAAAACCTATGACCAAGTTGACCAGAAAGGGAGTTAAGTTCAAATGGGATGAGAAGTGTAAACAAGTGTTCCAAGACTGATGAAGAGATTGACGATGGCCACGATGTTAACCACTCCAACCTATGGTGCCACTTGTATCCTTTATACTAATGCATTGCTAAGTAGACTAGGCGTAGTTTTAATGCAGGAAAAACAAGTTATCGCTTATGCTTCGAAACAATTGAAGGTCCATGAGAGGAATTATCCTACTCACGACCTAAAATTAGCAACCATAGTGTTCGCCTTAAAGATATGGCGACATTACCTTTATGGTGAAAGGTTCGAAATATTTTCACAACACAAGAGTCTGAAATATATCTACACACAGAAGGAGTTAAACCTCAGGCATTGAATATGGATGGAGTTTCTTAAAGATTATGACTTCCAATCACACTACCATATCGAGAAGGCCAACGTAGTGGCCAACGCCTTGATTAGGAAGTTCCACAAACATGAAGAGAAAAAGGGCAAGATGTACCAGCTAATTGAGGAATTTAGGCTGGGAGTAACCCTTAATGAGGAGAAAATCTACCTCTATAATATGTTTTACCAATCGAACCTTATACAACATATCAAAGAGGAATAGAGACAAGACAAGTGTCCCACTAGACTGATGGAAGGTGTTAAACAAGGTAGACATCCTGATTTCAGGATAGACACTGAGAATACCCTACGACTCGGGGAGATGATCTGCGTACCTCATAATGGGCAGAGTAACAAAGTCATCATGGATGAGGCTCATCAAATCAAATATACGATTCATCTAGGAGAAGACAAGATGTACCAGAACCTCAGAAAGACTTACTGGTGGACAAGAATGAAGGGAGATGTGGTTAAGTATGTTTTCAAGTGCTTAACTTGCCAAAAATTTAAAGTAGAGCATTGGAAACCCTCTGGAATGTTACAACCACTCCCTATCCCTAGATGGATGTGGGATAACATTATTGTGGACTTCGTTAGTAGTTTGCCCAGTAACCAAAAAGGAGAAGGCACTATTTGGGTTATTGTTGCTCATCTCACCAAAGTAGCTCACTTCTTGTCAATCAGATCCACAAACCAAGCCTGTAAGCTGAGAAAACTCTATGTTAAGGAAATAGTGAGGCTTCATGGCGTGCCTAAATCAATTGTGTCTGACAAAGACTCTCGCTTCACTTCACAATTTTGGCAGAGCCTACAAAAAGAGTTAGGTATGAAACTCACCATGAGTATGACATTTCATCCTCAGATAGATGGATAGTCTGAGAGAGTTATCCAAATTTTAGAGGATATGCTGAGGTCTTACATACTAGACTTCAAGGGGAACTAGAGTAGAGTTTGCTTATAATAATAGTTATCAAGCAAGCATTAAGATGGTTCCATTTGAGGCTCTTTATGGACGACCCTATAGATCGCCAACCTGTTGGGTAGAGCTTGAAGATCACATGTTGATTGGTCTGGACTTGGTAGAAGAAATGAACAAACAAGTAAAGTTGATATAGAAGAGACTAATCAGAGTATAAAGTCGTCAGAAGAGCTATGCTGACAAGAGGATATGACCACTAGAATTTCAAGGCAAGGAAAAAGTGTTCCTAAGAGTCAATCCTCAAAAGGGCATCAAGAAGTTCGAATTCAAACGCAAGTTGTCTCCTAGGTTCGTCAGATGCTTTGAAATACTTCGAATGATCAGGGAATGAGCTTACGAGTTGGACCTACCAAACCAAATGACTTCAGCTCATAACGTATTCCATGTGTCCATGTTGAGAAAGTACTAACTTTATCTTTCTCACATCATCCATTGGAAGAAAATAACTTCCAAGATGATGCTAATTACGAGGAAACAATAGTCAGAATCATTGACTACAAGGTATAGAGTCTATGAACGAAGGACATTTCGTTGGTGAAAGCGTTGTGGAAACATCATGGGGTGGAAGAAGCCACTTTGGAGCTGGAAAGCAAACTAAAGACAAAGTATCCACACCTTTTCAATAGAAATCCTTAACTATGCACAATTCGAGGACAAAATTTTTGTAAGATGGGTAGGTTGTAATATCTTGAAAACTCTGCACCAAATGAAACGAAATTCAAGGTCTATTCAGTGAAATTTGGGTGCAAAATAAAATCGAGCTCGTTTCAGGGCTAAATTTGGTCAATTTTAAAACTCTCATTTGGTGACCTTTAAGAATCCAAAATCACCTAAAATGAAGCAAAGTAACTTAAACTAGCCAATTGAACAACATATCCGAAAATTAGTTCAATCTGTCAAGATTAGGGCTCTCATTTTGCCAAACACCTTTAGGAAATTAGGAAAGAAGTAGAATTTAGGGTACTTCGAGGATTTAGAATGAACCAAAATTTCATGGGATGGCATAAACTAACAAGAAACACAACATATCCAAAAATCATGACAGTTAACCAAGATTCATGTAAAGTACCTTCAATGGGCTCTAAATAAGGAAGGTTTCTAAAGAAAAATGCCTTGGGCCAAACTATACCTTAAAATTTGTGTCTTGATCATGTGGTTCCAACACTATAGGTTATACACCTAAATTTCTAGTGGTTAGGGAGATATTAATTTTTATTAAATTCATGTGAACCCATGAAGGCATGGCCACCTAAAGCATGTGCTAGTCACATGGGTGGAACACCATGATCGGGTACACCTCACCCTACTCAACTACCATAGGATGTCTTCCCTTTTTTGACTCCATAAATCATGATCCAATGTACCACACAAGTGATTTAGTACACCACCCATATGGGACATCCCACGTAGGATTTTGAAATCCATGAAGATTGATTCCATACACCAAGCTAGTGATCATGTGCTCCATGCCTCACCTAAGCAAAACCGGTCCACCCATGCACATGTGTGTGTGCACAAATGTGAACTAACCTAATTAGAAAGGTTTGAAATTATAATTTATGCTAACTCACAAACCTTAGCCATCACCCCTACACAAGAAACAAAAATAGAAAGTGCATAAGGGAAATCTAGCCGTGGTGCCAATTCTAAGGGATATGCCCACTTGGTGTGCCATCTATGGGTCCAGCTCAAATTAGAAAGTTTCCTAGAACCTAGATCAGTATCTAAGACTATGATATGGTGTCCCTCATGTAGTGATAGTGTGCTCACCAAACAAAAAAAAAGGAAAAAATTGCCATGTGTGTGCTTGTGTGATGAGCAAGCAAGACAACCAAAGTAGAAGGTTCTAAGAAAATGTTCTCTCTCACTATGGGATGTCTAGAATGGTTATGGAAGGGTTCTAGAATGAAGATATTCTCTAAAATTGAATTAGAAAAGATGTTAGAGAATATTCATTGGTGCCATAAGAAAATAAGCAAGATTAGTGATCCATGAATTCACTTACCATATCTCTTTTTTAGTGTTTGGAAACTTGCTCTAAAGTAAAAAGTTGCCCATGCTGCCCAAGCTATCCTAGGCCATCCCCTTGGCCTTGGGAAAAAACTATAAATACACCCCTATGTTGCACACAATCCCTCATTCCAAGAACAAGAGAGATTCATCACTATAGTGCTCTCAAACTTCTTATTCTTGTTGTCTTTTTTTATTTTGTGCAAAGGTGAGAGACTTTTAGTTCCAACAGTTAGTGGTTAGTAGAGAGTTTTTTTGCTAAGATTCAAAAGTGCTAAAGCAAAGGGAACCTCCATTGGAATTTAGGGAAGACATCTCATCTAAGCTAGAAGTTGTTTTCTTAAACACTCTTTTTATATTTGAGCCATTAGCATGTTCACTCTTGTGTGACGTTTTTGTGTTTTTCTGAAAATCATGATGCACATTTTCACTTCTATTTTTCAGCATTCGTGTATGTTTCAGTTTTGATAAATATTCAAGATCATGCATTTATGATGCTCATTTCATGTTAGTGTCATGTTTAGGAGTTATTCTAAAGTTTGGTGCATGATATTGAATGGTGAGTGAATTGTTTTGCAATTTTATTAAATTCTGAAATTTATTTCCAGCTTGTTCTTATATTATAAAATTTTATTTATATTGCATGAATATGAGATGTAAGATGAGAAGATGGTGAACGAACCACATTCCATCATAGTAGATACATGGTTGCTATGAGTGTTCTCTTCTTATGATTAGTTTATAAGGTTTACAATACCAAAGTAATTGGTTGGTGGGTTAGAGTCCCTAAGTCCAAAGTCCAATGAAATAGGCTAAGAAATTATATATTTCACTCTAAAGAGTCACTTAGTTGAGAACATCAAGGGTTGAAAAACTCTTTTAGTCTAAGTTACAACTTTACACAATTTTGATGGTTGAAACGCTTAAATTTTGAAAGTGTTTGAATTATGGATGTGTTAGTGATTTGAACATAAAAATGGTTGTTTAAGATCCACTGTGTTTAGTGCTTACCCTTCCTTTAACATTTTTCGAGAAATTGAATATGCAACGACTTGGGGCATCTCTTTTGATTTTATTCGAAAATTTCTAGGTAGGACATGTTTGCTGAGTTTTGTTATGAATTCCGCTATAATTGTTTTTAATTAAAAGTTATGTACTTTTCTCTTTATGAATTAATAAAGATTAGAATTCCTTTTATCTCTTATTATGTGGCCTTGTTTAGCTTTTATATTAAGGCATGGGATATAGGGAATAGAAAGTAAAGTATGTATCACTTGTAAAGTAACACTAGACCGGGCCCTGCTTCGAGTTAAGCCACTATTTCAACAGTGGTTTAAGTCCAAACACTCATAGTAAAGAATATGGGGGTCGAAGCTTTACAGGTTCATTCTCATTCCGTTTATTTCATGTTTCAAAACCTTTTTTCACATAAGTCATGAAATCAATTTAAAATACATGATGAACATTAAAATGCCAATTCCATTTTCAGTAAAATGAGATTCATTAAGAAAACGCATGCAACGGTTCTGAATACTTACAAAATCCATAGTGACAGCATATTTAACCAAAAGAAATTTAGCAAATAAAAATTTCATAATCATTTATAATGCATAGCATGAAGGTAAAAACATGACCCAATGAGCCTAAGTCCCAAAAAATTTAATTTACATGTAAATCAATTTAAAAGATGGAGGGCACATGCCCAGTTCAAATTATTTACAACAAAGTAATAAAACTATAAACCTAAAAGAAAGTTGTGACAACCTCCCAATGAGGTTTCAACCAAAATGACAGTCTCGTGTGGCTGGTCTACTCCTGCAGTGTGAATGATCACCTGTAATGAAATAGTAGGTTGAGCTCCAAAACCCATGGATCATCCCTACACATCATTAGCATTATAAAGACCAGAATACACAACATGCAACCTTTTTCATTACATTAGGACATTTCAAACACTTTGTTGGTTATTTGGTTGTAACCTATGATCGAAAGAGATCTCCTCTTAGTGTCCCCCTGTGGTCTCGAGAGTGACTCCGGAGGTAACGCTGTGTAGCTTATTACCTTCTAATCCAGAAGTGACTCTGGTAACACCATGCAGCCTGTTACCATACAATCACACATCTAAGGATAGAGGTAACACTATGCAGCCTATTACCTTTCTGTTTGAAGAACACTCAACTGTCATAGGCAACCTGGGTAGGGACACCCATGATGACCTATGCAACCTATTATCGCCTAGGTATGTGGAGTTTTAAATCTTAATTTAATCTTCTTTAGTTTCACATTCCATTCCAAATCATACATAGTCATCATACGTAACATTTATGGTATACTAATCAGATATGTTCGACCATTCATGGAGATCAACGCATGAATCTCTATCTATGCATGTTGTAATACAGGTAACCAAACATCATGGATATACACCAAGTCATTCCAATCAAGATCAACCAAGTAAGTCCTAACATGCTTCTAAATACACGATAAGCTAACCAATCATCATGTTATGCATTAAAAATTTGAATAGTACTAGTGAGCAAGGAAATCCCACCCACCTTAGTATTCCTTTGTTTCGTGCATTTGTTCCTCACCGCATGTGTTTTTGATCTTTAATCTATAAGATTTTTTTAATACCTAGGTAATGTGAACATACACCATTCATAACATGTTCAAATCATAGCTTTCATGTCCCTACATAGATATTTCCACGGTGTACACAAAACTAGACCAAAATAAAGAAGGAACGGGGCACACGACGGATTATCGCAGTAATGCGATACCTCAATACACACACATTAGGATTAAAACACAAATCAAACTAAAGGAAATCTTTATACCTTGAAGATCTATATTTTTCCTCTTCATTTCACACCAACGCAACGTCTTGAAACCCTGAAATCATGTGTGATTCAAAGGATTATGTGTTTACACTTAAGAAAATGATTCACAATTCCAAGAAAACATGATTTCAACTGGGTTTCATGATTTTACCTGAGCATAGGACTCTTGGAGCAACAACTCCATGGATCCTCTTCTTGGTGGAGCTTGTTCTTCATAGATCCAAGCTTACAAATCCATAGAGAGGGGTTTGTGAGAGCTTAATCCTCCTTAGAACTCAAAAGAAAAGCTAAAAAAGAAGATTGGAAGGTTTGGTTAGAGTTTTGGAGAGAAAACAATGAATTGTGATGCAAGAAATCCAGACTTAGGGTTTCTGCACAAACATGCATTTTTATAGAAAATGACGAATTATCGCCGTCGCCTAAAAATTACCATGGTGATTGGTATTACTACAATCAATAACAACCGTAAACAGGCTGATGCTCTTGCTCATTTCTGGGTTTTCTCCTACAATTATCATGGTCACTATAGAATTAGCACATTAACCAGGGCAATGCATTTCTTTCCGTTTTCTGGGTTTGTCCAAGGTTACCAAGGTAATCATTGTCGTTTATTGCAGTCACTAGTGGAAATTTTGGCTTTTTGCATCTTCTCTTCATCGTTTCTCGTGCTTTTTGAATTTATATCATTTTTATATTTATTTTGGCTTATTCTACATGGTTTTTGAGTATCTTATTATTTTCTTATTTAGTTAATTAATTGTTTTTATTTCAAATGTTCACCAGTGACATGGAAATCTTATAGACTTTTGACGTATTACAACTTTTTTCGCAATACCAGCTCTAGTGCATTCTAATAGCTCGACTCGAACTCCCAAAAGCCACGATATAATTTTTGGATGCCCGGATCGCAATTTTCCTGCCTCACATGAATTCTAGTTTTCTATTGAAAGTAAAGAATTTAAAAACTTGTTTTCAATCACTGGGCCCAATCTGAGATGTCTTTTTTATTCAAGACTAGTTCCAACGTATTCTAATAGCATGACACGAACCCCTAGAAGCAATGGAATAATTTTTTGATGCCCAGATCGCAATTTTTCTACCTCACTTGAATTCTAGTTGTCCATTGAAAGCTAAGAATTTAGAAACTTGTTTTCGATTACCGGGCCCAATCTGGGAGGCTTTTTTCTGCGAGACCAGCACCAGTGCATTCTAATAGCCCGACTCGAACTCCTAGAAGTGACGAAATAATTTTGGATGCCCGAATCGCAATTTTTTTACCTCACTTGGATTCTAGTTTTTTATTAAAAGTAAATAATTTAGAAACCTATATTCGATTACGGGGCCCAATCTATGAGGCCTCTTTCTACGAGGCCAGTTCCAATGCCTTATAATAGCCAGACACAAACCCCCGGAAGCGACAAAATAATTCTTCGATGCCTGGATCGCAATTTTCCTACCTCACTTGAATTCTAGTTTTCTATTGAAAGTTAAGAATTTTGAAACTTGTTTTCTATCACCAAGCCCAATCCAGGAGGGCTTTTAAAGTGAGACCAACTCCAGTGGTTTCTAATAGCCCCATTCGAACTCTCAGAAGTTACGGAATAATTTTTGGATGCGAGGATCGTAATTTCCTTGTCTTACTTAAATTCTAGTTTTCCATTGAAAGCAAAGGATTTAGAAACTTGTTTTCTATCACTAGGGACAAGTCAGGAGGGTTTTTCCCTCAAGACCAACTCCAGGGTGTTCTAATAGCTCAACTCAAATTCCCAGAAGGGGCGAAATAATCTTTGGATGCTTGGATCACAATTTTCCTACCTCACTTGAATTCTAGTAGTCTATTAAAAGTAAAGAATTTTGAAACCTGTTTTCAATCATCGGGCCCAATTCAGGAGGCCTTTTTTCCTTGAGAGCAGTTCCAACATGTTCTAATAGCCTAACGTGAACCATCAGAAGCAACAGAATGATTTTTCGATGCCCAGATTGCAATTTTCCCACCTCACTTGAATTCTAGTTTTCTATTGAAAGTCAAGAATTTGGAAACCTATTTTCGATCACCAGGGCCAATCCGAGATGGTTTTCTCCGCGAGACTAGTTCCATTGCGTTCTAATAGCCTGACATGAACCTCCAAAATTTTAGCATGCCTGCATCACAATTTCCCTACTTCACTTGAATTTTAGTTTTCTATTGAAAGTTAAGAACTTTGAAACATGTTTTCAATCATCGGGTCCAATCCAGCAGGATTTTTTTCACAAGACTAGTTTCAGCGCATTCTAATAGCCTGACATGAACCCCCAGAAGTGACAAAATAAGTTTTGCATGCCTGGATCACAATTTTGCTAGCTCACTCGAATTCTAGCTTTCTATTGAAATTAAAGAAATTAAAAACTTGTTTTTTTATCTCCAGGCCCAATCTGGGATGGTTTTTTCCACGAGACCAAGTCCAACGTGTTTTAATAGCCTGAATCGAACTTTCAAAAGTGACAAAATAATTTTTGGATGCCCCGATCGCAATTTTCCTACCTCACTTGAATTCAAGTAGTCTATTGAAAGTTTAGAATTTCGAAACATGTTTTCAATCACCAGGGCCAATCCGATAGGGTTTTTTCCACAAGACAAATTCTGACACATTCTATTAGCCCGACCCTAACCCACGAAAGCAACAAATTAATTTTTTGACGCCAGAATCACAATTTTTCTACCTCAATTGAATTCTAGCTTTCTATTGAAAGTAAAGAATTTTGAAACACGTTTTTTATCATTAGGGCCAATTCAGGAGGGCTTTTATTATGAGACCAGCTCCAGCGCGTTCTAATCGCCTGACTCAAACTCCCAGAAGGACAAAATAATTTTTCGATACCAGGATCACAATTTTTCTACCTTCCATGAATTATAGTAGTCTATTGAAAGTAAAGAAGAAACCTATTTTTGATCATTGAGGCCAATTTAGGAGGCATTTTTTTGCGAGACCAGTTGCAACGCATTCAAATAGCCTGACATGAACTACCAAAATTGACAAAATAATTTTTTGATACCCACATCACAATTTTCCTACCTCACTTGAATTCTAGTTTTCTATTAAATGTTAAGAATTTTGAAACCTGTTTTCGATCACTGAGCCCAATTTGGGAGGGTTTGGATGTAAAAAATTTAGAAACTTGTTTTCTATCAACAAGGCCAATCCAGGAGGTTTTTTGTATGAGACCAGTTCCAATGCATTGTAATAGCCCGACACAAACCCTAGAAGTGACAGTATAATTTTTCGATGCCAAGATTGCAATTTTCCTACCTCACTTGAATTCTAGTGTTTTCCTTGAAGTTAAGAATTTGGAAATTTGCTTTTGATCACCAAGCCCAATCTGGGAGGGCTTTTTTTCACGAGACCAGCTCCAATGAGTTCCAATAGCCTGACTCGAACTCTCAAAAGTGACAAAATAATTTTTGTATGTGCAGATCGCAATTTTCCTGCCTCACTTGAATTCTAGTTGTCTATTGAAAATAAAGAATTGAGAAACCTTTTTTTCGATCACCGAGGCCAATATGGGAGGTTTTTTTTCACGGAACCAGATGCAACACCTTCTAACACGAACCACCGAATGCAATGAAACAATTTTTTTGATGCCCAAATCACAATTTTCCTGCTGCAATTCTAGTTTCTTATTGAAAGTTAAGAATTTGGGAACCTGTTTTCGATCACCAGGGCCAATCTAGAAGGGTTATTTCTGTGAAACCAATTCCAACGCGTTCTAGTAGCCCAAGATGAACCCCTGGAAACAAGGTAATAATTTTTAATGGTCGTATCACAAATTCCCTACCTCGCTTGAACTCTAATTTTATATTAAAAGTAAAGAATTTCAAAATTTATTTTCAATCACCGAGGCCAATCTAGGAAGGTTTTTCCATGACACTAGCTCCAATGCATTCTAATAGCCCAACTCGAACTCCCATAAGTGACGATAATTTTTTTATGCCCAGATCGTAATTTCCCTACCTCACTTGAATTCTAGTAGTCTATTGAAAGTGAGGAATTTAGAAACCCATTTTCAATCACTAAAGCCAATCTGGGAGGCCTATTTCTGCGAGACTAGGTCCAACGCGTTCTAATATCCCAATTCGAACTATTGAAAGCGCCGAATAATTTTTTTATGCCTAGATCACAATTTTCCTACCTCACTTGAATTATAGTTTTCTATTAAAAGTTAAAAATTTGGAAACCTATTTTCGATCATAGAGCCCAATCCAGGAGAATTTTTTTTGCGAGACTAGCTTCAACGCATTCTAACAGCCCAACTTCAACTCTCGAAAGCGATGAAATCATTTTTGGATGCTTGGATCGCAATTTTCTGTCACACCCCGACCCCTAGACCGGACATCATGTCTGTCAATCTGAAGCCCTGTCGTCGGGTGTCGCGCGGCTCCAAGCTCGGCGCGTGGTCCACCGAGGCACCGGGCATGCAACAATTATCATCAATCTTTTCACTAACCTCTATACGCGAGGTTCAAATCATTTCTTAATTTCAAATAGTCATTTTATTCATGCTTCACTAAGCAGTTGATTTCAAATCAAATTCACCAGATGTTCAAAATCATATTTATACTGGAAATCAAGATAATAGTAGCGGAAGCACTAATCGAATCAAATCTTTCTAAATCATTGAACACTATATAGCATACCATAACTAAAAATCATCAGTTTATGAATAAAAACAAAATAGTGTTCAAGATGGTAAACAGTCTTGTGAATACATATACAAAAAATATGTTACATGACCCTCCAGTCCAGTTTCAAAATATACATCGTAAAAACTATACAAAAACAAAGAGACAGTTTAAACAAAAATATCACACTCTCTCTCTATACAACCTCTAGTCTCCGGCCTGCATCCTCACTGAGCGCTGGGCTCATGAGTACCTGCAAGATAAAAATGGGATGAGCTCGAAAGCCCAGTGGATCTCCCCTACACATCAATAGCATTATGCAGACAGGCATACGAAACATGCAAACAGTTTGAAATCATTAGGGGCATTTCAAACACTTAGTCAGTTTGAAATCATTAACTGAAAGAGTGAACCACCCTCGGTATCCCAATTGTGGTCCTGAACACAATCAGGCACGACATCTTTATAACACTGAAGTCTACTTCTCAGACCATGACCCAAGAAGATACTGAAACCAAGGTTAAAATCCTCATGACTTTCCAAATTCGAGGGTCTCATACGGCCGCTCGTAGTTTGGCCTAGTTGGGGATACCCACGATGACGTCCTGGGACATTTGGAGAACCTCAACGCGATATGCCACCAGTGCCCGTCCATTGCCCCGATACGTGGAGTTCTTAATAAACCTTTAATGTTCTTTAGTTTCACAATCATAGTTTTCATTCCACACAACATACCAACATGCTTATTCAAAATGCTAACCTAAGCAAGGAAAG
>JAJIYU010005391.1:0-22429 GCA_030144865.1 Tinospora cordifolia
ACTAAAAGGAGGATATATAAAAGGAGATAGAACAAAACATATTTCGCCAAAGTTCTTCTTCACACATGATCTTCAAATGAATGGTAAGATTGAAGTTCAACAAATTCGTTCAAGTGACAATTTGGGAGATATGTTTACAAAGGCTTTACCGACTACATTATTTGAAAAGTTTGTTCATAACATTGGGATGCGTCGGCTTCGAGATTTTAAATGATATTATCAACAGGGGGAGAATAAAGAGGAGTTATTAATTAGTGCACTATACTCTTTTTTCCTTAGCTAAGGTTTTATCCCATTGGGTTTTCCTTGCAAGGTTTTTAACGAGACAGTCCTAACAATATTATAAGACTCTATAAGAATATATACTCTTTTTCCTTCTAGATTTTTTTTCCCACTGGGTTTTATCTAGTAAGGTTTTAATGAGTTATATTCTAATATAAAAGGCATTCAAAGGGGGAGTGTTATAAATAATAATAATAATAATAATAATAATAATAATATATTGAATGCCTTTGTAACCTATTTGTATTTAGTATCATGTAACCCCTAAAATCCCATAATGTTGAAATTAATGGGATTATTTAAATGTCGTCATTATGATTGATGTAACCACCCATTCTAAAAAACTATATAAAGGGGCTTGTGCCTCATAGAAATCATCAACAAAAGAGAACAATTCTCTCTTGGAAAATTTTCTTCTCTCTATTGTTCTTGAGTTTTCTTTCCTTTCTCTTGAAGAAATTCTTATTTTTCTTCAATTTGTTCTAGTTTGATTCATAACATTAATCATTTTATCATTGTTATTATTACGGTGATTTTTTTAATTGGTACTTTATATCAGTAAATAATAATCATAAATATTCACAGTAGAGCAAATAAAGACATTAAAAATAAGTATGCTTGCAATCTAACTATATATTGAACCATCCAATGATTGATTTTTTTATATTTTATAACTACTGTATACATAATTAATGAGAAAATTGCAATTATGGTGACAAGCAAATCGGATAAATTAAATACTCTCTCCTTTTCAAAAAAAAAATTGGTGGACTTTTATTTCTTTTTTATTTTTACAAATTTTAAAAAGGTTGTTAATTAATGAGTACGATATTACATACAATTTCTTATTAATTATCATTCTTAATATACTTTGTAATTTGTAAATGTACTTAAATATAATATTTCAAAAAAAAAGATATAAAATATTTAATTAAAAAAGTGAACAATTTTTTTTTTAAATCTCAAGAAAAAAAATCTTACCTTTTTAATGCTGAGTGACTATTTATGAAGCCAAAGTTTATATACAGCCATGTGTGACCCAAGCCAACATAATTAATTATATATATACAGAATGGAAAAAAGAAATGGCATTCCTTCTACCATTGAGGCCAATGATAGACAATAACTCTTCCCGAACACAACTGATCTCTTTCAATTTGCAGATCTAGAATTTGAATGGATGACGTTTCACTAGTTCCTACTTCATTGATTTCTTTTAAAGATTTCAGTTCAGTTGAAATTTGATCCATGACTAAAAATTTAAAACGCCCAACTCATAATTAACAAATTTATAAGTTCAATATGCACGCCAATAGAAACATTCAATATCTTTTTTTTTTCACAAATTTTTAGGATAAAAAAAAATGTATGATATTAATCTCAATAAAACAAAGAAGAAAATAGGATAAGTCCACTTTTTCAGTTGGTGAAGACTTTAGAGCATGAAACGTCAAGACCCATTAAATTGTTAAAGACCTATCATTAATAGGATAAGGATTTTTATTTTTTATTTATTTATTTGTCCATTTCTTACTAAAAAAAGGTTCATAATTTTGCAGTGATAAAACGAAAAAAAAACAAAGTAAAAAACTATGGCGTTTTTGAGAACAAGAGCAATCAAATCATAGATCAAGTTGGTCGACTTTTTTGATGATTTGAGTTCATTTAAAATATTTTCTCAATTCAAATAATGAAAATTTATCATTTTGGCACATGTTTTGAATACTGTTGACTCCTATTTATAAGGTGGAAGATTCAACTCTTATAAATAAAATAAATATAATTTAGATACAAGCTTGTTTTATCGTTGGATTCATCTTATTTTTACCATCGCAGATACGAATTTGTTGTACATAGGAAGATCTTTAATTGTTAAATTTATAAGAGTGTGATGTCTCTTTTATATTATTATCTCAGTAAACTTTAATATATCGGGTTATTTATCTTATATATATAACTTAAACTATTCATACTTAAATAAAAATTATATACAATTATTTTTAATTTTTTAAAAATTATATTTTTAAAATTTTAAATTTTTTTAAAAAAATATAAAATATTAAAATATTTTTGAAACAAATTAAAGAAAAGGAAAGGAGAATTGGCTCGTACGTAACATGGTACAGTTCTCAAGATATATAAGGACTAAGCGTGAGGAAAAATCTAAATGCTCAATCTACCGGGCTGCACCATACACACAATAAGCGCGTTGGCTGCATTGTAATCCAAATTTGATCAAACCAATTTGCCCTTCAAAAATTAACTAGTTGTTATTAGTTAGTTAACAATGGAAGCAAACATTATGCTAAGGGCCTGTTTGATAGGTAGGACTGAAATGGAATAGGATATAAATTATCCTATCTCATGTTTGGTACTATATATGATAGGTTAAAAATTAATCTGAGCCCACATCATTAATCTCATGTTGGTGGGATAACTTAATCCTTCTATTTTTGGTGGGATTGAGTTATCCCACCAAAAAAAAAATTTTTTTTTTATTTTTTTTTATAATTTTTGTATCTCATCCTACCTCATCCTATCCTATTTTATTAAAATAATTCTATCACATCCTGTGTATCAAACGGGACCTAAGGGTGTGTAGTTGGATTAGGTTTCATTGGGTTAGACCCAATACAACCTATCCATCTCGATGTCAGGTTGGGCCGGATTGGTCAAGTTAAGCCAATATTTTTTTAAAATAACATGTATGAAAAAAATCATATGATATGATTTAAATAAAGTTGTAAATATAATCATGTATTAAAACTTCCTATAGAAAGTTTTCTTAATAAAATGTGATACTTTCTTTCAATAAGAGTTGAGTAAAAAAAATTAAATGAGTTTATATAGGAAGACAATTTCTCAACCATTTTATTCTCAAGTAATGTGGGACTAAAAGTAGTATTTAGTGATTAAGAGTTTATATAGGAAATTCATGATAATTAAACAAAATTTTATTTAGATTAAGATATTAGATATAAAAACTACACTTAGGTATAAATTTGATATAGATTATATAATGTTAAAAGTTTAGCACATAGATTAGATAGTATTTAGAATATAATTTACTTTACAATGTATATGATTTTAGAATATTAAGATATACATACATATCGGGTTGAGCCAAGTAAAACTCGACCTATTTAGATAGGACTGGAGACCTAATTTGGTTTGGTCAGGTCTTTTAAATTGGTGATGTAACCAGCCTGACTTATCCTTTAAACTCAACCCAACTCGATTAGAAATGGTCGAGTTTAATTGAGTCGGGTTGGTCAAGTTAGTTACACCCTTATATTATGATTTGTGGCTTACGAAATTTATCATGTGTTTTAGCCCATCCTAAATATATTCTAGTTGGAAAAGGGAAATTCCTTAAATTTTTGTCAAGCCCGAGTCCTCTCGGACTTGTCTTAAATGCCAAGAAATCAATAAAAAACTTACTATGTTTGATAAAATAAATAAATAAATAAATGCATACTTTAAAGTTTTTTATTTAATTATTGATGTAAACCATAGTGTGTAAGTTCTTTTGGAGATGCACTTTTAACATAAGTTTTGTGATTAATCTTATAGTGATTTTATCAACTCAATTTGTGATGATGTGATTAATTTAAAATTACTTTAACTATATATATAACTTAAATAAAATATTATAGTTTAATTTTGTTATAACTTATTTTAAATTAGCAAGCTAGACTGGCTGATTAAATATTTAATCCAACACTACCTAATTTTTAGTCAAACAAAAAATAATTACTTTTGTTAATATTGGAAACATTGACTGAAACTATGTGCCAACCTCCTACTAAGAATAAGATAAAACTACAATTATTCAAGAAATAAGACTTGAAAAAAAATAAAATAAAATACTACTTAGGTGATATTGGTAGCCGACCCAGGATTAAAAATTGTTGCGCAGCTTAATTGATTACTTAAAAGTCAAATTTTGGTATTTGTTAAAATAATTTATGCGATATAACTGTCAAAAAAATTAGTCGTGGATTAGTTTTTAGTCTAAAGTAAAACATTCAAAGTTAACTTGAATAGTATCTTTTTATAGGATATTAATTTTAAAATGAAATACATTTTGTGTCATTTAACGCTTGCCAAGTGTGTATAATAAATTATGATTTAAGTTAAAGTCGCTCATTTTTAAAGTTATAAAATATACAATATCTTATAATTTATCTATCGAATCAAAATTAACATTAAAATATTAGATTGAATAAGGTTGAAATGAATTAAAGGAGGAATTTTATTGATTTGTGTTTTAAATTTTTCCAAGCTGTGGGGTACATTAGGGTTTGCATCCAACCCCACTATGGCCAAGGTACACCCCCACGGGCGCTCTACTCTTCCGCTTATCCGGTCACCTGTACCCGAAGCCAGCACCCTTCTTGCAGAGTTACAGTCAACAGACAAATTTGAAAAAGAGATGAGGGACAGCTGGCTGTTCCGATGTAGTCCACCGGCCCCTGCTGGACCACGATCGCTCCCCGCTCCACATCATTCCCGTCATTTCCACAAATCCACGGGGCATTCCAAAGAAAACTTAAAACTACACGAGTCAGCGGCGTCGCGCTATATGTTTCACTCGTTCCAGTCCCAATTCGTCTGTTCCTGACTGTTCTCGTCCAGACGGAACACGGTCTTGCTTTTCTCTCTGACTTCGCTGCGGCAACTTCTCTGCAACACTTTCTTCGTCTTTCTTTCAATCATGGAAGCTACCAGTACCTGTAGTAGTAGTAGTAGTAGTAGAAGTATCAGTAGTAGTGCTTATCAGATTACTACTGGTTCTGGTTCTGGTTCTTCTTCTTCTTCTTCTTCTTCGGTTCTGAGGAATCGGAGGACGGAGAACTGTGAAGATTTGTTGTTGTTGAAATCGTCGAGATTTGGATCGAATGGCGTGGATGGAGAGAAGGAGAAGTTGAAGGAGAAGGAATTGGAAGAAGAGATTGGTTTCGTTGACGACGACAGCTGGAGCGCGATGGTGATATCTTGTGTCAGGATTGTTACTTGCTTTGTTACAATGATGTTCACGACTTTCGTTTGGGCGATCATTATGCTTCTTTTGCTTCCGTGGCCGTATCAGAGGGTTCGGCAAGGGAACGTGTACGGTCACGTCACCGGAAGGTTGTTGGTGAGCTCTCTGCTCTGTGCTGAAAATAAAAGTCTTGTTTTTTAGTCCTTTCAGGGAGATTGTTTGTTTGTTTCGGTTATCTATTTGTGTTTGAGTTCTTGCGGTTGTTGCGAGTGTGTGAGAGTTTTTTATGGCTGTTGTTCTTTTTTGATGGAAAGGATTTCTGATTTGAATGGTTGTTCATTTTGGTTTTCAGGTTTTGTAGATCATTTGTTTAGAGATTTTGTATGGATGATGAGCAGATAATTTAGTTACTTATGTAACAATGAGATGTACTAGGGATCATTGAAGGTGTTACATAGGAAATTCTTGAGATTGGATTCTAGTTTTACTAAAGAGGTAACTTATGAAGCGGAGTACGCCACTTCTTAACGTTATTCGTAGAAATTCTTATCGCAAAAGTGGTTAAAAAAAAGAAACAATCCATTCATGATCCCTGAGAGGGGAAATTGAACTTTTGTGATGGCTATTGTCCATTGAATATGAGCCATGGCTTTTATTGCCTGCCAAAATTGATCTTTTGTCCTTTTATCCTTCCCATGCACTCTCATACACACATATTTTCTGTTTTGATTTTGGCCTCAACATCAACATTCTCTGAGAGAAGCCCTGAACAACCATTTTTCTTTCCAGCTAATGGCACATCTAGTGGTCCTTGCTATATGTGTTTGAGCCTCTTTTATTGGTTCTCTTTCATTTGTACCTCTAATTAATGTTATTCCTACAATCTCCTAGTCAATTTTTCCTTTGTACTTTTCTTTTGCATAACATTTTGTTTAATAAAGCATAGGAAGCCTTAATGACTTTCCATTAATCTCTTTGTTTGTTAACATACATCTTTAATTGGTTTGATGGTGCTTCCAATTTATCATTTTAATCCTCCTTTTTTTTAGTTGATTTCCTTAAGGCAACTTTAACTTGTCATCCTATTACAAGCTTTGGCCTAAATGTTGGCAGATGTGGATTTTAGGAAATCCTATAAAGATAGAAGGTGCTGAATTTTCCAACAAGAGGGGTATTTATATATGCAATCATGCGTCTCCTCTGGACATTTTCCTAATTATGTGGCTGGTTCCGACAGGAACTGTTGGCATAGCCAAGAAAGAGGTTAGTCAGTTCTCATATGGTCCAATTATTACATTCTTGAACTTATTCTGAATATTTAGAATGATTCCAAGATTTTGAGACTGGTGTTATCTTGTCATGTATGCCATGGGAAGTGCACTTGATCATTGTTGGCATTCTTGCGTGGGCACTACTTTAGTAGTTAACATCAAAATTGCAAACCATTTAAGTACGTCCATGGGCTTTTATCTCTGGTAACTGTATCTTCTAGTTTTGGCTTTTGATTTCCTAGGTGGAACTCAAAGACACCACATCTACATCTATGAGTTCATTACATGTCCAAGATGTTGCCCAATGATGGCATCCAATTGATCCATAATATGTAAGGTTTGGTGTTTGGACACTTTCTACTCATGATATAATGGATTAAGACCTTGAGTTTGTACTTTGGATATGATTTTTAGAGTAAGAACAAAAAAAAAAGCAGATCTGAAACCAGGAGCAGCGTTCGGTTAATTGAATTGAAAGAAAAAGTTATAGAATTACTCATTAATGACTGTTCATTCCAAATGATAACAGGTTTTCTATCATGAAAATGAATGCTGCCTTAAGATGGCAAGTAATAACTGCATTTTCTGGGATTTGCATCCATCTGTTTTTGAGCTGAAACCAGAATTTTATTAATAGAGAAAAAACAGAAACACAAACATCTGCAAGAAGCTGAAACAATCATCTCCTTATCTTGAGAAAGTGTATGCAACTTGTCAGTGAAAATCTCTGCTGCTTTATGTGCTTTGCCAAAACTTTTCAAGAAAATTAATGAGAGATGTTTTTTTTTTTTTTTTTTCCAGATAATATGGTACCCTCTCTTTGGACAGCTCTATGTATTGGCAAATCATCTCCGTATAGATCGCTCCAACCCAACTATGGCCATTGAGTCTATGAAAGAGGTCCTATCATATCTCTTTTCACTGTCATTCTTCTGCAATTTTGGCTATATTTCTAACTTGTGCTCTTTGTCAAGCTCAGGTTGCTAGAGCAATTGTCAAGAACAAGTTATCACTGGTCATTTTCCCAGAGGGAACCAGATCCACAACTGGACGACTTCTACCATTTAAAAAGGTGAGGGTTAAAACCTTATTTCTTTCCTTTTGTTCTTTCACGTTTTAGGTACTAAATTAGTTGACTTTGACCAGAACCACTTTTTAGCTGCAGGGTTCATCCCTGTATGTTGATTATGCTTTTGAATCATCGATGAACTACAGCTATAAAAAATTACATGCAAGTAATATAATTCAATGGCCAGGATAGGACTTGATCAACATACACTATTATTGGATCATTTCACATAGAGTCTCAATGTCACAAAATTTTTGGAAAAACTGTAATTTTTTTTATTTAGCCCGTGATAGAGCAGAGGTAGTGGGTGGTTCATCGAATAGCTAACTTCATGTAATTCAAAAAAAAGCTTAGTTGAGTTCAACTAATCCGTTCATTACAGTGGCAGTTTTACTCTATACTTTTAGCACATAACAGACTTTGCTGGCTTGATCCTTACCACTCTGTATTTTTTGTTACTTGGCGTTCATGTCTTGCTCTCTTGACCATTTCCCAGTCATTTTTTTTCTCCTTTTTAGGGATTTGTTCACATAGCCTTGCAGTCAAGGCTACCAATTGTTCCAATTGTTATGACTGGAACGCATCTTGCATGGAGAAAGAATAGTTTACACGTCCGACCAGCACCTCTAAAAGTAAAATTTCTCCCACCTATTAGAACTAATGACTGGAAGACTGAGAAGATTGAGGACTACATTAAACTGGTACATGATTTGTATGTCAAAAATCTACCAGAGCCTCAAAGACCTATTACTATGGGTGAGCTCGATCCATCAAGAAGTCAGCATAATTAATTCACCACGTTCACTGCATATCTTTCTCTTGGCACTGAGATGAGCTCGCGGTTTAGTAGAGAGCATGAATTTCTTCTTTATTCTAACAAAATCTGTTGCAAGACCTGTTTTGTGAATTTTTTGAGAGGTTATATATGTATTGCAGAATCTTTTATTTTAAGTTTAGCAGCTCTTTTATCCAACAGATACCTCTTTTGGCTCAAAGAAGAGGTAGAGCTGCTGATGTTTATGTTGTAATCACCCAGATCTTTCATGTATAAGAGATGTGCTACTGAGCTTGTAACAACTAAAACTAAAACTATCCTATGAAAGTATTTTATGCAAGTCCTTAATGTAAAGATCAGTTCCTAAATGTTCTTGTTCTCTGTCATAAGAATGAACTTATAAGGTGTGACAAAAAGACAATACGCAAGATACCAAAAAAAAAAAAGTAATTGATGAATTCTTTAAACAAATAAAGGTAACCTCTATATCACTACTGGAATCATTTAGAATTTTATAAGTGTAGATTGGTAAACTTCTTTATGCATTACATCATTTTCATGACTTGTGACATTATTTCTTACTGTTAAAAGTGTGTTTGGTAGTTAAAATTTTCTTTAGAGAAAATATAATTTTTAAAAAAGAAGTTTCAAGAAAATTTTCTTATAGGTAGTTATTTTTCATAAAAAAAAAGTTATTTTCTCACCTCATAAGATGAAAAAAAAAACTTGTGGGATAAAAAAATTTTTGAAAACTTTTTTTCGCCCTTTTTACTTGCCAGAAATGAGAAAATGAAAATTTTTTTGCAAAAATTAAAATTTTCTTGAAAATTTTTTTATTTTTTTCTCTGACCCATTACACCCTTCAAGTTTTCTTCATCACAATTATGATTTATTAATATTTCAAAGGTCTACTTTAAGCACATAGTAAAAGATATAAATTTACGTCAACATGTGGTAGTTTAATAAAAATTATGTATGAGTAAAGTTAACAATTGGGTCTGAAGTGTAAACTTGATTGCGTCCTTATTTATATACCTTTATTATTAAGGCTATCCTTTAATATTTTTTTTTTATATTTGAGTTTAATATTTTAAAGTACTTTTGTTAATAGCCTACAACTAATTCTATATCTAAATATTTTAAAAAAACTTTGGGAAGAAAAAGGCAAAAAAGTATATACCAAATCTCAATTTTGATGTAAATTAATTAATATTTATCAACAATCAATTTCCTTCGGTAAGATTTAAGAAAAAAAAAGGATTTTTCTCGTATTATAGACATTGATAAAACCCAATTTTACCATAAATAAATATTTAACTTCTTATGATAGATAGTAATAGAAAATTGAAAAAATATATTTTTAATTTATGAATTTTTTTTTTTTTTTCAAAGAACACATACTAACGCGCACGAAAAAAGAAAATTCCACTCAAGACTCATGGGTATTGGATTTAAAATATTGAAACATGGCCCAAGTCTGCCGATTTGTCTCGAGATCCGCTCGGAACGGATCAAGAGCTGGAAACTCCAAGCAACATTCTGCTACAGGCACAAAACACGTTCCAGATGTCGCAACTCCATAAAATCAGAACACGTGTAGAAAACAACCAACCATGGTTGGAAACGTAACCAGAAGCTAACTCGACGATACGTGGCAAAATAAAAAACGTGTGTTTATTCCACCATTGGTTTTCGTCTTACTATTTTTTTTTTGTTCTCGTTTATTGTGCAAAGAGTATTATAATAAAATCCATTAATTTTCTTCTCACCCGCGCGGTAACACGCATCGTTAATCCCGTGTTTGGTGGCAGTAAAAACCCTAAATAGGAAATCAAATCCGAGTTAGAAACTAAAATCATCGATCGATCGCTATCTAAAAATTTTTTTTATTCGTTTTTTTAAAAGGTTTTCGTGTTTATTAGTTGTGTTCTATCTGTGGTGAAGGAAAAGCGGATCTAGGGTTTTACGCCGGCGGTGAAGAAAACGGGAGGTAAGTATTACGAAACCCTAATCGTCTTCATCTCATCTTTTTTTTTTTTTTTTTTATTTCACTTTATCTTATTTTATGTTCGCTGTTTTTAGGGTTTGATGCGATTAGAAAAATTGTGGTTTCTCTTGTTTGTTATGAACTTTTAGGGCTTGGAACTGGTTGTTGTATTTTAATGGCTGGATGATGCTGGTTATTTTAGGTTTCATTCATTCAATGGTGTGTGTGTGTAGGTATTGGATGAAACAGTAACTATTCATCTAGTGTTGAGAAGAAATACAATGGGAGTGAGAAGAAAAAATATACTTGAAGAAAATTATCTTGAACTTTTTGTCTTCTTGTAGAATGGGGCTGGTCCTTAAGCTTTTGATCGGCTTTGTGTTGGATTGGTTGTAGGGAGCTCTGGAGGTGAAAAATAATAATATCCTATCAGTGGTGACTGGTGACTGTTATTAGGCAAGGTCTACGTAGTTGTTGTTTGCTTGGCATGTCGACTCTAATAGATACTCTAAAATTATTGGAAAAGGCTGTAAAAGGCAATATAGCATAACCTTTTTTCTCTTTTCTTTTTTTTTTTTTTTTCTTCGGGTGCACTACATGAGAGAACAATAGTTTCTGGAATTTAGAGAGCTATGTTTTCCTTGATTCTTGATGCCAAGACAGATCATAGGAATTTTCATAAGAATCATAAATAGTTGAAATTTTTAATGTTTTCTATGTTTGAAATCTTGAGAGAGGAAAATAATTGTGCTTATGGTGGATTTTGGGTCAAATTTGAATTTATGATGATTCTTCCTTATTGTTGATACCATGTTCACACTTTCAACTGCTATACTGCTACTTCTTGGCTTTTGGTCACAACGTGATTCCATGACCTTAGCTTCCGTCGTGCCATGCTAGAACCTTTTTCTTCAATTGATTATTTTTTATGATAGGATGTTAATTGCAAATCCTTTTTTATATATCTCACCATGTGCATTATCTGTATTTTCTTAATGAGCTATTGTTTTTCTTAGTCTTATATATATAGATATGAAGAGCAGCTAAAACTCCATTTCAACCAGTCCTCACTCTTTTTAATTGGATATTATGTTGTAATTTCATGGTATGCATGCTTGGATGAAGATCTTGATGGACATTACATTCAAATGCTTGATATGTTCCTCTAATACAATGTGAGTAAACAAGTAAATCTGAATTTCAAAAATGTATATTGATCTTGAATAAGTTGTGAAACTAAGAGGAAATGAATATTGAATTTTATTGATCTTTTTAATAGAAATAGAATTCTATTATGATATGGGTACTTCTTCCTTTTAAAAAATTGAGTATTGAATGACATGAATCAAATAGGAAATATGATGTTTTTTTATGAAACTTGAGATAATCGAAATGAACAGTTTTGGCTTGTGGAAAGAAAAAACACTTTTTTTTTTCATTAAAACTCTTTAATAAGAGACTAGTTACTTGATTGAGCTTTGTGTTACTTGCTTTCCAAGCTTTTGTACTTATATTTAGTAAGTTTCTTAATGAGAAATCAAAAATTTTATGTTCCTTTTTTTTTTAACTTTCATTTCTAAGAAAAAGAGCATAACAATTTTATTTTAGCTTTGAACACGGCTGCTAGCTCCCTATTGAGTAATCCTCATTCATTGACCCAACCTCCATATTTTGTCTGTTTAAACAATTTTTTTAATTATTAGTCAGAATTGATTCTTAAAAAATTAAAATTAGTTAATTAGTTAGGTTTCTTCTCTTTTTCTTTTTGGGCGCACCCATGTGTGTGTGCATTAGCAGGGATAGTGTCTTGGGTGATGATGATAAAACCACTCATCTGAATTATGTGCCTATGCAACAAGGTTTCAACCAATGGAAAATCTGGGCCTGTGTTAGAAATTTCTATGGTCAAGCCCCATTGTTACTTAAATTTTTGATTATTGAGGAGCTGGGTTATAGTCTCTAACCACAAATGGCTGCATATGCAGCAGGTGACCACCATCAACTTTGAGAAATCAATATACAATGTATGAGCAATTGTGTCCTTCAATAGCTAGACATGGATCAGGAAGCACAGAATACATATGATGAGCTACAAAAATAATTAAAAATCCTCAACTATGTGAATACATGGATCTTAGATTCACTCACAATTATTATAACATGGTTGAAACACTGTAATATTTATGTTGCAACAATCTCTACAATGAGTTTTCATCAGTACCTTGTGAAATGGTGATTGTAGGTTGTAGCACTGTTTGAATGGTTTAGTGTGATTCATTGTGAGGGGAATCAGTTTAGTAGTAATTTCCTTGCAATGTTTTGTTTGTAATCAATATTGCGAGGACAGAACCCTACATGGTATTGTTGGAAGATCTTGTAGAATGGATCATAGGATCATCCGACAAAATTGCCTAGATCTCCTTGACAACGCTGGTTGAAATCTTTTGAATGCAGCGTGTTCTGGTGTTTTCTTTTCTTTCTTTTTGTTTTGGGTAGAAAATAAATCCAATTAGTATCTTCATCAGCATGGTGGGATCTGACATTTTCTACCTGAACTAGTGCCCCTACGGTCCACACAATATCCTTGTTGTTGTGCTAGGTTTTTATCTTTTGGGCACCCTTTTTAAGACATTTTTCGACCATCTAGAGGTATCTGGTGACAAATACACTAGCTTCAAAGAGGACTCTCTATGGGCTATGTTATTTAGTCAGCTAGATTGTCCTTGATGATCTCTTTTTCTTTGGAAAAACTGTTGTTAAATTGCATGTTCTTCACTGTAAGCTCCGAAGTGAATGATTGTAGGGGCAACTTCATTAAATTGTTGTCAAGTATTGCTGACACTCTTTTGTGCTATAGCCCAAGAATATCATTGCTACAGACATGGTAGTAAAAATTGGGAAATTGCTTTGAGGCTTGATAAATGGAAGCAGGATGTGGATCAGTGAATTGTAAGATTTATGACACATTTGAATTGCATGTTTGTATATATTTAAGGACATATATGGTTATAAAAGCATGAGGATTTTTAGCAAATTTATGATTATAATCCATCCATTGCAATTTAACTAGTGATTCACTTACAATTTTGCCAATTCACATAAATTCAAAGGTATGGTGATTTTCAAATCCAATTCAAACTGTTTTCTGTGCATTAAATCATGTTTGTCAATGAATAAGCCATAAACTAATATCAAGAAGCTCTGTTTATAATTGTGAATTTCAGGTCATTGTTCCTTTTGTATATTACAAGTTTGATCTGTTTCTGTGATGCTTGCGTTTGAGATCACTGCAAGAAGAATCTGTTCATAGAGTTTATTGTTTTGTTACTATAAACATTGCCCAGCAGAGGCAAATATGCAGCTGTGCCTTATTTTTGAACCGAGATGCTCCCCTCGGTAGTAGTGGAGTGTAGAGAAGCTTGCTGTACTACAAAGGAGTGTAGTTATTTTAACTTATTTACTGCCTAAATAGGATGCTCTGAATCTGATGCGCAATTTATTTGAGATTTTCAGTTGTCAGTGTTTTGTGTTGATTATAGATATTACTGTTGTCTCATTTGTTTTTACCTGATTTTCGAGTAAGACTGATAGTCAGAGGAAACTGTGGCTGGGATGCATTGCTTTAATCTAGATGTAATTTTGGCAAGTTTATGATGTCATAATTATCAAAGAGCGGGGGCTAATAGTGTTAATTATTGTTTTGCAGGTCTAAACTGTTTGAGAGGCAGAGCTTTGCATTGATTCTTCAACAATGAGCCAGGAGAATCAAGGGACCAGTCCTGCTGCTCCACAAACTTTTCCCATGAAGCGTAAGAGGGGTCGTCCTCGGAAGGATGGTCAGATAAACTTTGAGAAGGCATCTCCCACACCTAGACCAGATGCATCAGTAGTGAAGGCATCTGCTACACCTAGACCTGATGTGATGACAAGAAACCAGCGGAGAAAAGTAAATCCATCAAATCAACCTGATAGCACCATGGTGGGACAGGTAGTCTCTGGTGTTTTGGATGGGTCATTTGATGCTGGATATTTGCTCACAGTTAGGGTAGGCAATACTGACACAATTTTGAGGGGTGTTGTGTTTGCCCCGGGGTTATCGGTTCCAGTTTCTGGGGCAAATGATGTTGCACCCCATGTCAAGATGTTAAAAAGATTTGAGATCCCCCTCTCTGCAATGAGCTCACCAATCACCCAAGTGCGTGGCTCTACTAGTCAATATGAACAAAAGACTGAGCTCCAGCCACAGAGCACTGAGGATTCTCTTCCCTCAAAGGTGTCATCGCCTGTTAACGCCACTCCTGTAACTTCAAAAGGGGCGGCCCAAGAAGATGCTAAATTATTTCCTGAAGCAACTATCCCAGCAAGCTTGCAGCAAGCAGAGGTTAAAAGTGTGAATTCTGTTTCCTTTTATTCTGCAGGGCAGTCGAATAATGCAAGTAAAGTTGTTCAAGTTTCTTCTCAAGAAAAAGACACTGAAGTTACAGGAGGGGGTTTTGGTGATGTTGCAAAGAGTCCTGTTCTCTCTGACCAGCAAGCAGAACTTCAGAAAGAACCTGGCATAAAACTGGGTCAATTGCCAGAAGTTGATTCTTCCTCTTTGTCAGCTATTCCTGGTGATGGAGACAGATTTGAGGGCTCAAAATCAGAATTGAAAGCTGATTCATCTGTAAGGATGTCAATGGATCTATTTGCGGAGGCTGAACACCAGAAAGTGCAACATCAAAAGCAAGATCAGCTGATTGATATTGAACCGAAACAAACTGTTGGAATGGATGAAACTCCCAGAGCTACTGAATCAATGACGTTGCCAAAAGGCCATACGTCTGAGGAACTCTTCAATGTGCAACCTGAGTCTCGGATTTCATCTGAGATTCCCAATACTGCTGAGACTTCCCATGCTTCACAAAGTGAAGCAGATGAGGGAACCAAGAGGGACAAGCTTGCCAGTCGTCGTTATTCTCAGTTAGATATAGATCCAGTGCCGGTCTTACTGCATTCTGTTGTTTTGAAGGATGCTGCTCATCAAGCACAATCGCAGCTGAATTCCTCTGAACCGAGCAAAGCAGATTCAGTGACAGAGCTTTACAATTCTGGGAGCAACTAAGGCATACAATGTCTTGCCACTGATCCAAATTCTACTGATGACAGAAGCTTATTGCTAACAGTTGCTTCGATGGATTTTTTACAACATAGGTCTTTTCTGGATAGGGATACAGTTAGCTTTTTTTGTGTAATTATCGACATTGACCATCGTTTTGTGTTTCTTTTCTTTTGTGTTTTTTTCCTCTGTTTTCCTGAAAATGTTTTTCAAGACTACCATTTAATTTCATATTTTGATGCCTCCAATTCTCACAAAGAATTGGACCCTTAAAACTTACTCTTGGCCTTACTTGCTGAGCTTTTACAGAGCAGTTGATGTCATCGTCATATTGCTTCGATGGTTTAAGTGCACAAGCATAGCATACCATTTTAGAGCAGCAGCTCTTAACCATATGTTATTGCCCAAAAAGTTAAAAGAAAAAAAAAAAAAATCTGTGCATCAAACCCTGTAACTACCGACCTTCACAAAAGATGATCGTATATCATTGCCCAAAATTTTATGATAACTTGGTAGAAAAACAAGTTTGACCTCCCAATTATAATGTATACGCTATATTCCAAATCAAATGATCACAAAAATGTTGGTTCCTTGATAGAATATCTAACTACAACACTGAGCAAAAAGAAAAAAAAAAAAAAAATTAAAGCTTCAGCAATGATTGAGGACTTGGACAAAGGAATTGTCATTCTGACTTGAACGAACTTCTACCCAAATCTCACTCACTTATCAAAATTATGGTGTGGTAAACACAAGATGTGAACTCAGACGAACTTACTGCTGAAGGGACCGTTAGCGGTGGGAACTGCAAGAGGTCTAATGGCAGGGTAGGGAGGCTGTGCGAATGGGATTTGACTTGCCAAAGCAAAAGGTTGTTGCACTCCAGTTACAAAATTCGGCTGAGCCATGCATACTGGAACTGCCTGGTTTGCCATAGCTCCTAAAATCAAACACAAGGGCAGCTCAAGTTAGAATTCAGCCCGTTAAATAGAATCAATTGAACAGAAAAAACAGATCCAAACCCTGCATTGAATAATTTAAAGACTTGAAACGTGGAATTAGGTATGTCGTCATAAATCTAGAATCAAGAACGATAATTCAAAATCTCCAAATGCTAAAACTTAAAAAAGCCTAAACAATTTGTTTTCATTCTACAAGCTGAGGTTATTACCTTGATGCTTCAGCAAAGGGACCTGAGATTGGAACAGAGGACGAGCAGATACGTGTGAGGGAGGAGCTGAACCAGGGAGTGCATCCTTCGAATATAAAGATTTAAAAAAAATCAGTAAATTTACAAATAAAGCCATTGAGTATGCTTCTATTGACAACAATTCCACATATTGACAAAAAAAAAAAAAAAAAAAAAAGAAACCCAAATAAATATTGATAACAATCATGGTATCAATATTTCATGTCAAGAAGTTATAATCATGGTGGGCATCTTACTTGTGAAACTGGATGCATGTAAACGAGCTGTCCTAAACGACCAACCATAACCTGCGAGGGAACCCAAAAAAATAAAAAAAAACAGAAATCATCTGCTGAACATTCAAAGTTCATGATCCTATTCTTGACTATATATTAACAGAACCTTGGGACTAATCACTCTTAAAAGCAACATAGGTAAGATATAGTACTCACAGATTGAGAGCTTGGACGAACAACAGTGGGTCCTGTTTGGACAGGATTATATTGACTAGCATATCTAACTGGCAGTGGCATGCTTCCCCCACGCCCAACAATCTATGACCCAAAAAAGAGAATCAAATAAGTAACCTTATATCATGTGAATTAAGATAAGGAACTAATTATATGATAAAATATCAAAATTCAGGCATAAACAAAAAGAAAAAACGTACAGGTTGGGAAAATTGAGGAGCAGTGTCACTATTTAAAGGAACCAATGTATTGTACGGTACAAACTTTACTGGTAAAGATGGACGAGGTGTGAAAGGGCTGATCCCTATTTCTGGTTGTGCCACAGCGACTGGTAGCAGAGGGGTGCTGCTTTGAACATAAGGCATACTCAAAACTGTTGTTGCTGCAGGAGGGGTTGCTGATCTAGAAGCAGATAATACAGGAAAAAAGGTTTTTGCACCAGGATTAAGCTTGAATTCCTACACGAGTAATACAAGAGATGAAGTTAACGATGTTACCAAGAATCAAATGAATATTATTAGGACAAACCATAAAGCTGGCATAAATTTTTGAAGCAAAATGTGAAAAGGGTATGATCCCAATAATTTCTAATATCACTTGATTCTAGATAGTAGAAAGAATTCACTGTTGAAATGATCAATAGTTCATGATACTACAATAACAGAAATTCAAATAATTGTCTATCAACTCAATGATATCACAATAATAACAGGAATAATTACTCAACAGCGAGATAGAAACATGGCATCGCTAAAGGATTGGTCTGACCTTAACACCAGAGTTAGAAACTGAATTTTTCAGAGCGAGTGAGCCAGTTGATGATACTGATTGATTGGCGCACCGTGAACTCACGTTTACAACTGCTGAACAAGAATTTGAAACATTTAAAGCAGGAGTCTCAAATGATAAGATGTCTGCTGAAGTTGATTTCTCCATATCCTGTTCATTCGGTTTGATTCGCAAGAGGGCATCGCTAGCACAGGATGCACCACTTGAAGAAACTATAGATGATTTATCTACATGGATTCCATTATCATATCTTAGTAGGGAAGGGTCGGAGTCTGCACAGAAAAAAAAAAAAAATTGTTAATTGGCAAAGAAAAAGTAAGAAGAGTACAAGAGCCTAAAAGAGAACAGATCTGAGGGGCAAGACAAGAAGAATACTTCGTGTCATTAACAATATCAAATCTTAGAGACCAGAGATGTGATGTCACTGATTTGTCAGATTTTAGGAAAATTATAGGAAGCAAAAATCCTCATATGAAAATAGCTGATGGGAAACTCACCAGCTGTACTCAAGCGTTGATCTTTATGAATCTGGAAAAGAAAAGGTAATATATCATATAAGATATTTGAATTACATTAGTCCATAAACTAAAACTTGCTGCCACAGACCAATAATTATCAATCAATTCAATTCAAGTTTTCATTAAACATACACTATTCTTAAGGGTTTCAGACTCTTTGCTTTTCTCACATGACTTCTCTTCCGCAACCTGTCTGTCAGCAGAAGAAATAAAAAAGAATCTAAGGTTAAAAGTAGTCGCTAAAAAGAAAGTAGACAATGCAACTTCCATTCCAAAAAAAGAAGACCAAGGGTACCTACCCCTTATCAACTGTTGTCATAGACATCGTGGAAGCTTCATCAATCTGCAAGCAGAAACACACCAAACGGTACACGAAGCTATCTTAATTAACAAGATGCATTTCTCCATTTACCATTACCATAAGCCTATCTAAAAAATGAATCACCTTTGCCTCTGATGAATATATGCCATCTAATGTGTGGCTTCCATTTCCATTGTTTGATGACAAATCATTACCTACAATTTTGTCAATTGAACCACAAGCTGATTTGCACTCATTTTGGCTGGAATGCCTGCATCCAGGATGTATTCAAACAGCAATAAGCTTTTTATTAAATAATGTGCATTTAAAGAAAATAAATTATATGATAAAATCAGAATGGCTACAAGTGTTGTAAGATTGATTTGATGAGGTACAGGTGGCTGCATATTAGGAAAAAAAAGAACACCAAGCAACAGGTAAGCAGTGTCTTCAAAATAAAAGCTGCCATTGAAATGAATGGTAGAAGATTGTTCCCAATCAAACAATTTATGAGAATTAAGGAGTTTTTCCTGTTGTTTAATCCAAAGTCCAAACAGATGCATCAACATAGAACTAATAGATGAATATAGAAAAATAGACTCAAAATCAATCCAATCCGGACCATACTAGATTGCTTGAACACTCCAAATTAATACATTGATTTCTTCTATGTCAAAGAGGTAGCTTCGAAACCCAAAAGTTTTAGTCTACGTCTTGCCACTGTTGCACCTTATATGATGAGGAGGATTAAATGGTTAGGAACACTACTTAAAGTAGAGTCTTGAGACCATTCATGTGACCATGTGGTCACAGAAGACCTAATAGTTCAACCATTCCCAGGACTCCGCATAGGTAGAAGCTTTATGCATGGAGAAGCCCTTTGTTATCTACAATTTGTTTGACCTTAAAAGAACAAAGCTTGAAGAACATTAAATCCCAATAAGAAATTTGAATAATGGTAATCATTTTAGTTATTTCCGTCTTATAAATTATTTGCATAATTTACTGCACTAGCCTTAATTTCATATCTGCTATCTTCTTGCTATTAGCTTCATAATAACATGCTTTGCCAGTACAGCACCAATTCTAAAAAATAAAATTTCGCAAGAGAGGCCTAGTTTGCTATGCTATTGCTACTTATAGCATTGTAATTTACATCAGCAATCAACTTTGAACCAAAAATAGCATTTTCCCAACATGAATCTGCTCTATCAAGGACTAATTAACATTTAAATTATATATACCAGTATCATTTTAAAAAAAAGCCGTAAATTATTTGGCATGTACCATCAAAGCTTATAATTCTTGAATGGCTAATTGCCCATGACTGCATTAATTAAATGTGATGTGCTGCAAAGACCTGTACCTTTTTGTTACATTTCCCAAAATGGTTGTATTCTTTCATAGCAGGAGCCTGAGTACATCAAAGTTTTGCTGATGGGGCTAGTTATATGGCTAACTACAAATATTGCATCTTCAAAAGAAAATTTTATAAGGTCCATTTGGATCTTGAAGATTGCAATGTTATTCACTCAATATGGCTTTGTAAATTGGGGTTCTTGTCCAAACCAGACTTGTCACAACATCAAAACTGATGCCAGAGTTCAAATCAAGAACAAACTTTATCATAAAAGGGAGATTTCATACATCATCCCTTCCCTAGAACTTGCAATGGTGATAGCCAAGATTTTTTTCCTATTTAGAACTAAAATTACTATATTAATTGATTACTCATTTTGAGGATCATCTAATTCAAGTATGGTATTCACACACTTAGGATCATAAAGCATTTTAAGTCAATGAAAACCAACACTTGCTAAACTCAACTAAGCCTTTTCTTGACTATCTGGATTAGTTACATGAAAATGCCACCTTCACTCTACGCTATCAACAGCGAGTCAACTTTTAATTAGAAATAATTATATTTTTCTTAAGTTATTTCTACCCATATAATTTTAGGAGGTCCTCCTCTACCTCTGTCAATGGAAAACATACACGTATAACCATAAATGGAGAAATTTACCTAGTTTCACTAATTTTCTTTGTTTTCAGTTCAGTTGCTAGAGAAGCGTTGCTTGATTTCATCTTCTTTACATCACTTTCTGTTGAGCACCCCAAAGACCTCACAGATCCATTGACAGCTTCAACATCTTCACCAGACACCTTTCCAGCAATCCCTTCTGCAGGAAGCAGAAACCCCTACATATTAAACCATTTGCACATCAGCAAACCTTCAAATGGTATAAACCAAACCAAAATTTGCAGTGGAATCATGAAAAAGAATATCATGCCTTGGCAACAATTTGAACGAGATCGGTTGACAGAATGACAAGTGTATCTACAATACTACTCGTGCCCAAACTCGCTTCCCTTTTCCCCCTTCTAGTCATTTTCGCTTTCTTCAAAACAATGCCTGAAAAACAGAAAGCAATTGAATCCAACACCCAAAAGACAATACAAAAAAAAAAAAAAATTTCCACACAAAGGAAAATCTAAAAATGTCAAATTAAAAGACCCTCCCCGATACAGTAATTAACCAGACAAAAACCTCATTGAATTGCCCAAAAAGAACACCTTGAACTAATCACTACTACAAATATCAAACAAATAAAATAAAATAAAATACGACACATAAACAACACTAGAGAAGAGAAATCAAAACACCCTCAAAAGGGCCCAAAACCAGCATCACGTTTACCGGATCAAGGCAAACTAACATCATCCACAGTAATAATGAAGACCCAAATGAGAAATTCCAATAAAAATTAGAACCCACAAATACCCAATCCAAACCGCAAAATGTAAAATAAAGCAAGCACAGATTCAGGAGACACACCGTAGTCTTTATCGAAGCTAGCAGTGTGAAGGACGCCGGAGTAGACAGAGCCGTCCGTGACTTGAACGTCGACGGGAAGGCCTACAATGCACATGGTGGAAAAGAGCAACGCATCGGTTGGTGAAGTTGAAAGGATTGATTCGTCTGCAACAATTCCAGTAGGATTACCCATTGAAAATTGAAAGCTTAGCCTCGCCGCCTGCTGCTGCTGATATTGCTTCCCTGTTTGTGCCCCGTTTTCTGTCCTCTGTTTTAAGTCTGTTAGATCTAAAAGCAAAAACGATTTGAGAAACCTTCGCTTGAGGGGGAGGAAATTGCCAAGTCGGCCATAACTGGGCATGAAGTGTTCTTCATTTGGCATTTCGACTCACTGAGTCGTGAAATCGGGAGTCCTGAGTTGCTGACCTCCCATATTTTCTTTTTCTTTTTTGAAGTTTTTAAAGAAAATGTTAATTTGTAAGATATTAGCAAATACAAAACACAAATACTTGAAGTTGCTTATTTTGCTTTTTTAATAATTCCTTAAAATTATTATTGTAATAATTGTTTATGTAATTATAAGCCCTAACCCATCTTAAATTGTTGGGAGCCTAAAACAAAATAAGAATGCAGGACTTAAAGAAAAAAAAAATAATTTTATAATTTATTAATAAATAAAAATAAAATCAATATCTAATTTTTAAAAAAATTAAAAGAAAAAAATATAATTTTTAAAATTTTTTTAAAAATTTTTTTCATGACTCCAAAATTAAGGGGCTAGAAAAGTCGCCCTTTGTGTCTGCTTAAGGTAAGCACCCTGATTATAATAATCTCTTAAAATTATAAACTTTAAATCATACATTATTTATTTGTCTAATACT
>JAJIYU010005392.1:0-22404 GCA_030144865.1 Tinospora cordifolia
TGCCGGCGGATCAGCCCCTCAGAGAGATCGAGAGTCCCGCGCACACAGCAGAGAGCTGACGGGAGCGCTAGTAGAAGCGCTGGCCCCACGTGACGCGCGCACGAGCGGACTTGGGTCCCGGTCCGGGGGGTCCGGGGGAGGTGTCACATATTCACTTTATTAAGGCTCTTAAATGAGTTTGACTTGTTAAAATCTTAATTTGAATTGAAAGCAATTAAAAGTAATGAAATTATGTTCTGAAAACTATTTTGATTAATTATACAGGATAGTAATTTCTTTTGTTCTCACCCTCAATTCATATTCCAATTAATTAAACCCCTAGTTATGTAGGTTTTAGCACTTACCGAGGCACCTTAACACATATTAGTCTCATTCCCTAAGACCCTCTCCCAAAGCACACAACTAACAATCTAATATTTTGCAAACAGTAATCATGTGCAATCTCCTAAACAATTGACAACCTCCCTGTCAATCAATTGATCTAGGTCTATATTATGATAGTCCAACCATTAAATCTCTCTCTCGAGTTAATTTAATATTTTTTGATCATATTGTTCATGGCCAGTAAACAATAAGCACTAAACACCCAAAATATAAAAAAAACATCAAAATCAATTAATTGAAATATTGAATCTTAGGATCCTACAATAGAAATTTACATCCTAGACTTTAAGGCCCTGTTTATTTAAAATTATGTTTTTGCAAAAGTGATTATCAAAGGTGATTGTTAGATAAGTGATTATCAAAAGTAATTGTGTTTGTTATGTATTATTAAAAAGATTATTAAAATTAATTTTTACAGTTATCACACTATTTGTTATAACTTTAAAGAAGTACTTTTATTCTAAATTTGACATTTTTTCCTTCTACCTAAAATATTATTTTTGTTTGTTTATTTTCGTAATAATTAAAATTTTAAAATTAATAGTGTAATATTTTTTTATCTCATTTATTTTTATAAAATTTTAAATTTTTTATTATAAGGCATGAATTATATATTTAATTTATAAATTTCTTCAATTTAAAAAAAAAATATTAAATTTTATTTTTGGAACTCATATGAAAGTAATTATTCAATTAAATAATTTACGTATAAATTTTAAAATAATATGTATATTATATATATGAGATAAATTAATTAATTATTCTTATTTAATTATTACGCATCCAACAATTTATATTAAATATTGTTTATGTTGATAAAAAAATAACTTACTATTCATTGTAGTAAGTAATAATTAAATTAAATTTGAGAACTATTCTAAATTGATAATGAAAAATTTTAATAAAATATTCAATAAAATATAATTTAATAAAAAATGTAACCAATAAAGATTTCATATTGGTAAATAATCATACATGATGAACATTAAAGCAATTCATAGTCAAATTTATTAAAGAAATATATAAATTTAATTATCTAATGTCATGCCATATGTTATGACAAATTCTGTTTTGGACGCTTTTCATATCATCGTCGTCGTTGATTTGTCTTACTCTATGTTGATCAATATTTCCTATTTCTGAGTTTGAATAAGGTACAAAATTAGGATCCATGTCATAAAAGTAAAAGTGTGTATCTAAAATAGACTATTTTCGAATAAAGTTATGAATAACCATTGAAGCGCTAATAACCTGAACTTGATGTTTGTTATCATAAGAAGGCGTATTTTAAAGAATATGCCATCTTTTTTTCCATAGTCCAAATGTTCGCTCAATAACGCACTGTAGTGAAGAATAAATTTGGTTAAATTTTTCTTGTGCGTTTTAAGGTAATTGTTCACGTCTAAACTCTTCAAGATGATATCTCTCTCCTTTAAAAGGAACAAAATATCCCTTCACATTTGGGTATCCGACATCAACCAAATAAAATTCATCAGTAACATAATATAAAAATAATTTTAATATTAAAATATTATAATTAATTAAATTTAACATACTTATAATGTACCATCACGAGGTAGAGGAAACATTAGTGATGCATCTTGAATAGCATCTAGAACAATTCGAGTATCGTGAGCACTTCCTTCCCAACCAGCCCATACAAATGTGAAACACAAATCAAAATCACAAACAACCATTATGTTCTGCGTTGTATAACCTTTTCTTCCAATATATGGAATTTTTTCAGATTCTGGTACAACTACACATACATGTGTTCCATAAATGGCTCCAATACAATCTTATAAAAAAATTGAATTAGTAAATTTACAAAAATATAAAAATTAAATAAAATAAATTTCAATGACTAATGTCTTTATACCTTAAAAAAGGATAATATCTTGGATTTTTAAGAATATAATGATGCACACCATTTTCTGGGCTTGTAAATGGTTTAATCCAATCAATAGCTATTTTTGTTGTAGCTCGCAATACACAATGAAAATACTTATGTATGGTTTCACCTGAATGTTGAAATCTCTCCCTGAATCATTCTATTGCCAAGCCCATGACCAATAGTCATAAGGAACATTGCCACTTGTTCTACCATCCTAATGCTCTTATTATGTTTTAAATTATGTTTTTCTTCTAATAAATTGCATAGTTTCATAAACACATCTATAATACCTCATAATTTTGTCAAATAACTTTAAAAAATAAATAAAGTTGACAAAATTTAAAGTTCTTGAGTGGAAATTATAAGATTTATTGAGAAAAATTCTAAATAATTAGAGAGAAATGAAATCTTAATATTAGTATGATCTAGCAAATGATATAAGATAAGTAGAATTATCAAATTTGTATAGAATTATTTTATAATCATACAAATAATGGAACAATTATGGGATTACTTATCAAATATAAAGTAAGAAGCGTGAATTATGTATATATATATATACAAATATAATTATTTTTGCTTCTCTGAAAATAAAAATAAATATATAGAAAAATATGAAATAAAGAAATGAAGGAAAAATAGGAAAAAATGGAATAAAATATCAAATAAATATAATATTAAGAGTTAGAAAGGAAAAATCAATAAAATAGAAGGATGTGAGCTAGTTATGCAAATTAGAAGGTGAAAGATTGGTCTATAAGTGACAAAACTCGAATAATGGAAACAATTTGATATTAGAAATTACATCCAATGGCCAGAAACACTCAATCTTCACGATCTGCAATCTAATGGCTCAAATCAGACTCGCATCGTGCGTCCAAGAGCACCGAATCACGCAAATCCAACAGCCCAAACTCGATCAGCCAGATCAACGGTCCAGATCGAGGTGCTCAATGACGATCGCGAACGAATACTGCGATCGAGGATCATCTGACGGACTGGGCGAGTTTTGTTTTTGCGATCCGCCGTGCTGTGCTCGAGAATAATCCAACGGTCGAGATCTCACTTGCCCGATCCAATGGTTGACGATGCACGCACCAAAACGAGTTCACGATTCAGTGATGCAATCGATGCACATCCGACGACCCAGATAGACGAACTCTGATCCATTGCGAACCGAACACCACGATCGATGCACATCTAACAACCCAGATATACGCATCTCGATCCATCGCGAACCAGACACCGCGCTCAAGGAAAATCCAACTGCTCAGATGCAACCCGCGCGATCGAAGATCTGCTACTGCGATCGAGGACCATCCAACGACTACGATTGTTTGCTCAGAAAATAAAAATAAAAAATTCAAATAATCTGAGATAAATGCTTTAAAAATCCAAAACATTAGTTTCTAAATTGCCAAAAATTTTCAAAAATTTACTTGCTAATCTCTTACGCTTGGGGGGCACAAAATTTTGAAGAATTGGCAAGTTTCCCACAATATGACACAACAAACTTGCCATTCTCTACCCTTTTGAACTCTATATAAACGCCCCCCATGCTCACAATTCATCTCATCCCAAGAAACAAAAGTTGAATTGTCATCTTGCTCTCTAAGCGCTCTTCTTTGCTCCCCTTCTCACCATTTTTTTCCCTCTTGATTGTGAGAAGTTCTTGGTTGGGAGCTTCTTCTTGGGTGATTTTCTTAGTGCTTGAACATTGGGAGTTCTTGTCCAAACTTTGGGGGAAACTACATCTCAAGGTGGAAGTGATTTCTCTTACACCCCTTTTTCTTATTTAAAGTTCTAGCATGTTCATTGGTTGTTTGGTTTTTGAAAACATGAATAATTTCAGTTTAAGCATGCTAAAATATTTTCTTAGTTTTAGATTTGATTCTTTCTTGAATTTATGCATGCATATTAATCATGCAATGTCTAGTATCATGTTTAGGTTTTATTTCAAGATATGATGCATGATTTTGAATGCTCCATGATTAAATTTTCAGTTTAATCATAGGCTGAATTTATTTATTTTAGTCTCATGTTTTGAAATTTATCTTATGATTCAAGAATATGTGATTTAACAAAGATGATGGCGATAATAACCACGTACCATTATAACACACATGTGGGTTGCTATGAATGTTCTTTTCATATGATTAGTTCATATGATTTTAAGACCAAAGTACTTGGTTGGTGGGTAATGTCCCTTAAAGTCCAAAAGTTCAATAAAATTGGCTAAGAAAGGCCATATTTCACTCTAAGGAGGTACTTTGTTAAGAACATCAAGGGCTTCAAAAACCCTTTTGGTCTAAAATCTCAACTTTAAACAAATGGATGCTTGAAACGCCTAATGTATGCAAGTGTTTAAAATATGAATGTGTTATTGTGTTGAATTTCAAAAATGGTTGTTTTGAAAAGGATCCACTGAGCTTTGTGCTCACCCCTTCCTCTCTTATTTTTCAAGGAATTAAATTATGAAGACATGGAAATTGAATATTTTATTTAGCAAGTTTCTATTTTCTTTTAATGTAAGGGCTTGTTGCCCAATTTTGAAATAAGTCTTCTGCTGGAATTTTATTCTATTTTAGAGGTTATTAGTTTATTTGATTTAACAATGTAATAGTTTACATTACAAACTTTTGTACTTTCTTTTTATGAATAAAGAAATTGAATTTTTCTTTACCTTTAATTGCCTTGATTTTATTAAATGATATTTGTAATCTTGAATCTATTCTAAGGCATGAGGTATTAAAAAATAGAAAGTCAAGTGTGTGTCACTTGTAAAGTAACATGACCCAACTCGCCAAATGGTTAACTCCACCGTCAAATAATGGTGGTATGTCCAAAACTCAAAGAATGTGGGGGTTGGGGTATTACAACATCTTTATTCATTCTAAGTTGCTCTTAACATCATACTGGATTACCATCTAATAGCTCGTATACAAATTTCCATCCTGTATGTGGAGATGTCTTACAAGGTTGCTTGAAAATGCACTTATTTTCATAAATATCTCCTATATTAGAAACAACTTCTGAAAATTTTTTTATTTTATTTATTCGATGTAGTGCAGCTTGAAGATCACCCGAATCATAATCTTCTTCCATTTCAACATTGTAATCATCATCACTTTGTAACTCCATTTCTGATATTCAAAAGTTCTATCTGTTATCATCAACACACAATAAAATAAACATTACTCTCAAATAATAAAAAAAAATTAACTATACATATAGTATAAAAATAAAAGGTACCCATAAAACATTGATAATCACATTGCATAACATAAAAAATTAATTATTCTCATTCCCCACAAGAAATAAAATTAATAAAATAAGTTTGCAACTTATTATTTAACAACTAAAATAAAATTTAAAATCTTCATGGTAAACAAAAAACTCTAAATAAATAAAATTCCTAAACAAACATATTTCTAACTAAAATTTTAATTTGTTGTTGTTTTTCTTTCATCATCTAAAGCCAAGTAAGACGAACATGATCAGGAAGTAACATTTCTCTTTATTGACATCGAACAAACAAGCCACTTGCAAACATATATATATATATATATATCATTGCTACATGGCATCCCTAGAGGCTCCTCAACCTTTTCTATTACTTCCTTCATTGTACAACCAGGACGATCAAGTTGGATTGGTTGACTAATAGGACTTTGTATAGATTCAACAACATTATCTAAAGCATTTGTTAACTTTTTTGCTGATGATGGTTTCTTTGACCTTTTAAAAGATGAAATAGGAATTGATTGTGTTCATTGTCTATCCAAACCATTTTCATTGTTCAGAGTGTAAGCGTTGTCTTCATTTTCATCTTCATTTCCTTCATCATTGTCAATCCCTTCCACCAAACCAAAAGATGGAACCCAAGCATGTCTTCTAGTAGCAGTGATATCTGAAAATAAGATATTTAATTTATCTTTATGCTCCAAGCCTTTTTCACAAAACTTTTTGACATTTGGGTTTTTTTAAGAAAATAAACAGACGCACACACATGCAAAGTACATTGCTAAATAATTAACATATAAAGATGTAAATAATTAGTTAACTTATAAAAATTGTACACCTGTATTTTTGCACTCCACCACTCATAACTTGCATCTACTGTTTGCCTTAGAGGATCCCATCCTAGTCCACTTTGTCCCTGAACTAATGATTGCCTCAATTTTCATTCTTTCTTTAACACGTCTTAATGATTTTTATGTTGTAATTGTGTGTATGCCTTCCCAGTGGCTTTTGTGAACTTAGCCGTAACATGACAATAAACAATAACAGTGACAAATGGAGTCAAAAAAATTAATATCATAATAGATTGTAATTACCACCTTTTTATTTTATAAACTACTGCCTATTACCAAATTTCAATCCTCAAAATTAAATCTTGCATTATTTTTTTCTCATTTAAAAATTAGAAACACAACACTCAAATAATAATAAAATTAAAAAAAAAAATTTTGAAATGCAAACAAAGAAACAATAATTTTGGATTGGTCAATTGAACTAATTTATATCCAAAAAGGATTAAAGCACACCATAATATGCTAAGTTTTTACCAAACAAAAATCTTGCTTTTCATCTTTTATCAAACAAAAATCCTTACATTTTCATGGTAACTAGATCAAATACTTATCTGGTAGAGTTAGCTTATAATATTAATAATTATTATTGAACAAGTATAAAAATAGCATCATTTAAGGCAATTTATGGCAAATTCTACCAGTTCTTGGCCTATTAGATGGAACTGGCCAATAGAATGGATTTATGACTAAAATTAGTAAAGGAAGCAAGTGAGAAAATCCAAGTGATTAAAGGATATAGACTTCGCATTGCTCAAAGCAGATAAAAGAGTTGCAAAGACAAGCACTGCAAACCTCTAGAACTTCAAGTTAGAGATTGGGTATTCCTCAATGTAAAACCCATAAAAGACATCCAACAATTCAGAATAAATGGTGGGAAGTTTCCACCACTATATAGTTAACTCTTTGAGATCAAGCAGAGATCAGTTGGACATGTGGCACATTTAATTAGATTTACCAAGAGGTTCCAGTGGTTCCATTTTACATGGAAAGTTAACCCATGCTTGAGGTTCCAATGGCTAAGAAAGCTTCTATAATATGACTAAACTTCTCAAAAAATTGATACTCAAACAATTAGGGAAGGATGGGGTTGGCCAGTCACACGTTTGCAAGAGAAATGGAGGCATTATCGACCAAGAGTCTTTGGTAATTAAGTACCAAAAAGTAGCCCTAGTAGCCTAGGAATGTGACTGGCTAGCTCAAAGGGAATGGCTAGGAACAGGGACATCTTCTATAATACATATTGAGCTTGTTGGGTTCAAAAGTTTTAGAAAGAAAGGAAATACTTATTGAGCTTACTGTGTTTGCTACTTTAAACAATTTCTCCATGGATTGTTGAATGAAAAGCTTGTAGAGGGATTTGAAGAAAAAGATGAGAAAGGCATGTGCATGCCTTGTGAAAAGCAACATAATGGTGGGATAAAATTAACCATACCACCAAATTCAAAAACGACGGCTAAATGCTTGAAGCCCACAGATCAACCATAGGTCCATAGCTTTAGGACAAAAATTCATATCTTTATTAAAGATATGGACAAACAAAACATGGGAACAGATATGTTGAAGCTAAGACCCTGCTATTTGCAGGCTTCCTCTCATCCAATCTAAAACTGTAGCACCCACTGGGAATCCTACCGGGACTCTTACCCACGTCGTAGGGCCCATGTAATCGCGCGTTACTCACAAGGTACTGTCCCCTGCCCCCAGGGTTTTCTTTCGCCTCTGCAGAGATTCGAACCAAGGACCTGGGGCATAAGTACCTTGTTTATTCCTCATCCATTACCATTGAGCCACTAGGATTCCCGGTGGGTGCTACAATAAAAATGCGCATTTTTATTGTAACAACCCACCGCTACCGCCACCGGGACCCACACCCACGTCATGGCACGTCATGGCTCGTCATGGCACGTCATGGCTCGTCATGGCGTTGTTACTCACAAGGTACTGTCCCCTGCCCCTTGGGGTTTTCTTTCGCCACCGCGGAGAATCGAACCCATGACCTAGGAGATAAGTATATTGTTCTTGCAACATCCACTACCATTGATCGGGAATCCTACCGGGACTCTTACCCACGTCGTAGGGCCTACGTCATGGCGTGTCACTCACAAGGTATTGTTCCCCCCTAGGGTTTTCTTTCGCCTCCGCGGAGATTCGAACCTAAGACCTAGGGCTCAAGTACTTATTTCTTTCCTCATCCGCTACCATTGAGCCAATGACGTGGGCTTACGTCATGGCGTGTTACTCACAAGGTACTAGCTCAATGGTAGTGGATGAGGAATGAACAAGGTACTTATGCCCTAGGTCCTTGGTTCGAATCTTCGCGGAGGCGAAAGAAAACCCCAGAGGGCAGGGGACAGTACCTTGTGAGTAACACGCCATGACGTGGGCCCTACGACGTGGGTAAGAGTCTCGGTAGGATTCCTGGTGGGTGCTACAGATAGAACCATGGGTGTGACCCTAGTTCTTTAGTGATGGAACGATGGGTGTGATCCTAGTTCCTGGGTTAGGTAATGGGTGTGCTCCTTGTCCTATTGGAATCTGGCATATAATGTATTTTCCTTGTCTCCTTTGATATGATAATGATGAGAGAACACCAGGGTTAGGTCTTTCGATATAATTAACAACTGCTAAACAACTGAATGATTGAAACGCCTAATGTATGCTAAGTGTCTGCATGTTTGATATTTTGACATGAATAATACTATGGATGTACTGTATATGATATATTGGGCTCTCAAGCTCACCCCACATTTCCATTTCAGGTGACATTTGAGCAAGTGTTTGTCGACCAGCATATCCCAGACATTTTTCTAGCTAGTTTGCCAACCTCACTGTGGAGGTTGTTTTATGACATTTTTATTTGATTAGTTATTATTGATTGGACATGTGGTCCACTAGATTGATTTAAGTTGTTAATTTCTTTTATGGTTTAGATTGCAGCCATTCAAGTTGTGTTAAGGAGTTTCATGGGGAGATTTTGCTTTACAATTTTTAAGTCTTAAGTGTTAAAGTCAATGATTTATTTATCTTATTAGCTTAGTATATTGTACATGGCTCATGCCTTGGTAAGTCCAAGAGTCCGTTGAGTGATATGGATGATTTGTGGTACGTCTATAAGGTGTTTAATGCGATTTGAATATGAGAATAGTAACGTCTCGATTCTCGACAGTTGACACGTGTAGTGTTTTAGTGGTAGATTTAATGATTGATAAACACATCTCTCCATGTGTGACTAGATGTGACAGAAAAGAAGGACCGATAACTGGGGTGTTATATAAGATTTGTGACAAAATGAATTAATTGGAAAAACTAAAAGACAAGATTTGTATCAGATGTGTCTCACATAGTATTATTAGGAATAAGTCTATATTTGGGTAAAATAGTATGGACATTTCTTTCCCACACTATGAAAATCGTAATTTTTCTAAAAATTTGTTATGACATCATATTTTTGTGCTACTGATATGATTTTTAAAAAAAATACTTAACCATGTCCAATGGACTTGAGAAAAATTTCTATCTCAAATTGGTTAAGTTTAAGTGGCTCAAGTGAATGCAATTGTGACTGCGTGTCACAAAAATCATGCTCATAAATTGTTGGTGAATATCAAGCCAAAACCATACCAAACGACCTCAGAAAAATGTCACTCAAAATTTTTAAGAAGCTTCAAGAGGTCTACGATGACTCAGTAAAATTTGGGGAGGATTCAAGCTATGGATTGATTGTAGAAAAATTGGAAAAATTATCGCACAAATGTAACATAAACCAAGAAAGTTGCTAAGCATTGAGCATAGGGAGGGAATTGAAGCATAAGGACTAGAAATGACCTTTTGACCACTTGGACTCATGTTTGACCATGTTGACCATTCAAGTCAGCAAGTAGTTAAATTTGACTAGGGTTAACTAGAGTTGACCAAGCTCACAGGGTTTTGACCAGGTTAAGCTAATATGCTAGAATTGACCAAATCGACCTATGTGGGCGAAAATGACCTAGTCAATCTTTTGGTGGATCGAGGACCACAGAGCTAGGTTTAGCCTATGTTTCATATGGAAAATAAGGAACCACATGGGTTACATTGGGCTAAGTATTAGTGAGACATGACTGGTTATGAGAGAAGCACTAGAAGCTGAGCATTCTAGTAGTAGTATATTCAAATTTACAGTTTAAACTTGATATTATGTATGTGAATGAAATGCTATTACATGTTGAAATGCATTATGACTTTCAAACCAACTAGATTTCAAAATAGAAAATGTACAGAGATGTAATACCCTGCCTCCCCCTCATGGGCCCAAGGAATCTTGTTCGAAGGGTGCAATTACTATGCTTCCCTAGTAATCAATAATGCAACACATTTAGGTCACATACAAGCATCATGCATCGTTCATGGCTACCCAAGAGGCAGGAATATCACTTTTTCTCTTTCTACCTTTATTAATCTTTCATTAAGTGTGAACAAAACAATAACATATTTAAACCATATATAAATAGGAAACTATCATGTGAGATTGTTAAACATGATAGGCATGTTATATCTCATAGCACATATCATGTTATCACATATCACATGCCATCATTCATGTAACTCTAAGAATGCATATTTAAGGCATAACATGTGCATTCAAAATAGAGCATGTATATTTAACATTATCCGAGACTAATAGGCATACATGCGTACATCATTTGAATTAGAATAATAAGATAAAACCCAAAAATCATATCCATCATTGATGCTTAAATCCTTCTTGTCCTTACGTTGCTATTCCAAGTCCTTCTCCAACCTTCAAGATTAGGACTAATAGCTTAACCTTAGTAATTATGGTGTTTCTAACACTCTTGAATCACATTCTAATAATTTCTATCTATTATGGCCTTCAATTGTGCAAAAAAAAAATCATGTTAAATAGGTCTTAATATGGTTTTTGGTTTTGTGTATAGTGGTAGAAACAAGGGTTACTGTAGTAATCAAAATTCAAAAGTGGAAAAAGTGGAAGTGTAGAGGACTACCACGATAATCAGGTACACTACCGTAGTAATCAAAGTGAAATTTCCAAACAATTGAGGAAGATGAAGACCCTACTACGACAACACTGATCACTACCATGGTAACCAGTATGGAAATTGGATTTCTAGGTAAGTTTCTCTCATCCCTTGTGCTCCTACATTCTTATATCCTACTACTATGACTTCTAGACCATGAAACATGTATTTAGGACTAAGACAAGGTCATTATACCTTCTTTAACTCGTCGAACCTTCCAGTTGCTCCAAAAGAATGCCCAACAATATGTTTTTGCTACTGTGATGTAAAAACTTTGGTTTCTCCTCCTTCCTACTACTCTAGTTGCTGTGTAGAACAGCTAGGGAATGAAAGAATGCTAAGAAAGAAGACTGGGAGAGCAAAGAGAGAGGCAATTGGCACTTGCTTGAGTGATAAGATTGGGGTGCTCAAGTAGGGTTTATATAGAGTTCAATTGGTAAGGTTTAGGAAGTTTTTGGGTTGTTTTCATTGTGAAAACCTTTCTTAAACTCTACTTTGCTTGCTTCCCATGCACAAATATTAGGAAATTGTAATTTTAGAAATTGCCCACGTGTTGGATGCCTCTTAGGGTCATTTTGGAAACTTTCCAAATTGTCTTTGCACACCAATTATGACTCCCTTATGCACACCACATGCCAAAATCACCAGGGAATCATTATATTTTGAATTTAAAACATTAGAAATGCTACGAATACTGAGAAAAAAAATTAATTATTTATTGTTTTAAAGAATGTTAATTAACTAATTAATTATTTATTTATCATTTTAAAGTAATTATTAAGTACTAATTAATATTTTGATTAAGTACATGTATTGTTTTTTGTAAAGGAAGCATTCAATTTGATTTGATTGACATTAATTGCAAAATTGGACTCTTTGCAAGATTGGTCAACATATAGGGGGTACCTTTTAGTTATAAAGAGGAAATATAATTTGAACTAACCCTCTTTAGCTTGTTGAACATTAATTCACCTATTCTAAAATCTCCCTTTCTAACAATTTTAATGAAATTTATATGTTTCTTGCATCACTAGAAGATTATTGAGAGCATGTTGAATGACACCACTACATGCCCTTTACCTGAATCCAATGACTACCAAGATGTAGTAATCAATTAAATTGGATTAATTATTTGGGTAATTGATGTTTCTTGCCTTTTTATTTAATTAACTGTAAGTTTCTTCCTCTATCAATTAATTTGCAGCATTTCAATCTGTTTCCTATGCAACACTAATAGCCATAAAGAGATCATGATGCTAAAGGATTGGGAGATTTTGAACTTGAGAAAGAAGATGTTGAAAGATCAAAAGATTTGGATGTCTTAGAAAAAACCATTACAAAGATGAAGAAATTGGTATAGAGAATTAACATTATGTTTAACGTTGTAAAAAGCAAATTAACATTCATTCTTTTGCATGTATCACATATATAGACATTATGACTCTTTCTATGTATCAGGCATTTTTGTCAATAATAAAAGAAATATATGATAAATTTTTTCAATGAATAACTCTATATATATGAAAAAGAAACCAAACCATTGGATCATATTTCTCAATTAAATAAAAGGAAATTGGTTAACCTTATAGAGAAGTGAATTTAATTGCCCTTACATTTATATATGGGAGGGGAGGGAAGGAATGAATAACTACTGGCCCTTGTGCTTACCAAAGGAGCTAGTCCTCTAACAACTTTGCCTGGTTGTTGTACTCGAATCCATGGCAAAGACATATGAACTTGTTCCTGGCAGCATTATTTGGAATAACACATCCTAGGTGAGTGCAAACGACATTTAAGCCATAGGTTGTGTTAGGAATACTCAATGAGACATATCATAACGGTATTATGTTTTCCAGAAATCAGAATATTCTTCAAATCAGTTTCTTTTAAATCTCTACATCTTCTAAAATTCCTACAATTCTGTTAGGATTTGTTTTTATGCAGGTTATGCCACTTGTAAATTCATCAATGGTTGTATTTACTTTCCTCTTCTATAAAATGGAATTCAATCTCTGTTTTTCATTAAGCAAAACAGAGCTTCACCATTCATATTTCTTATTGGTTCATATGGTATCAGAGCCACTTGGCTAACACTATGGCTGATCCTCCATCATCTCCCTCTGTTCCTCAAATGGATCCGGCAAGATCATCTACTCCGTTTTCCACCCTCTCTCAATCGTTTGTCATTGCCCCCTTTGGTCAATTATCTTACCTATGATTAAAGGTTACAAGTTAGATGGATATCTTCTTGGAACAACACCATGTCCATCTACATTTTTACCTGATAATGGAGAAGTTAATCCAACATTTGAGTAATTGATTAGCCATGACCAGCTCCTCCTTGGATGGTTGTTGAACTCCCTTACAGAGCAAGTTGCTTCCCAGATGATTGGACATGACACCTTACATGCAGCTTGGAAAGCCATTGAAGAGGTTTGTGGAGCTTATAACCGAGCCAAAATACAGATTAGTTCGACTAACATCCAAACAACAAGAAAGGGTGCTCAAATGATGAGTCATTATCTTAACACCATCAAAGAAAATGATGATAGCGTAGCTGTTGCTGGAGCTTCGTTCTCAACGTAGGACCTCATTTCTTGTGCATTGAATGGTCTTGATGCAGAGTTCTTAACTATCACTACACTTTTGCAAGACAAAGTTGATCTTACTTGGGCTGATACGCATGCTTCTCTTCTTAGCTACGACACCAAGCTTCACTTGTTAATGGCACATCAACTAACTGTTGTAACACTTCCACCCAGTGTTCTACAAAATGCTTCACTTAACACATCCTTCACTAAACCAATGCACCAGCCAAGCAATTTAACTTCCTAGCAAAGAAACCAAACCACCAACTCTCAGGAGTCCAACATCAGAGGCAAAACAGTTGGCATGGTTGTTTTAGAGGCAAAGGTGGCTGCCAATCTAATTCCAACTGACCAACATGCCAAATCTATGGCAAATTTGTACACTCAGCTGCTTTTCGTTACTATCGGGCTGATGTCAATTACATGGGTTCTCCTCCCTCTTCAGGACCTTGTCTAATCCAATCCTTCAATAATCTAAATGTTTTTGTAGCTTCAACAGATAACAATTCTAATGGTGTTTGGTATATTGATAGTGGTGCCTCTGCTCATGTGACCCCTGACTCATCCTAGCTGAGTGTGAGATCAGACTATACAGGTAATTAGTCTTTGGTGGTTGGTAATGCCAATTCCTTACCTATCTCACATTTTGGCACAATTTCCTCATCATTTCTTCCTTCCACTCTAAAATTTCGTAATACTTTTTGTATTCCTAGTCTCAAGGAAAACCTTATTAGTGTTTATAAACTTACTTGTGATAATAATGTTTTCTTGGGATTTTTTGCCAGTCATTGTCTTGTGAAGGATTTACACACCAAGGCAGTATTTCTTCAAGGAATCCTTAAGGATGGTCTCTATCAAGTCACTAATGGTACTTCTTCTCCACAAGTTCATGTTTCATTTTTATTGTCTTCCATTGTTCAATCTCCAAATGTTTGGCACAAGTGTTTAGGCCACCTTTTTATAGATGTTTTACACTATGTTCTTCGTAGTTGTAACCAGCCGATTTCATCGGTTGATCATATTGATTGTTGTTCAGCATGTCGGTTAAGAAAGAGTCATGTGTTACCTTTTCAACGTTCTTCCATGTGTACCACATCTATCTTAGAATTAAAACATATTGATATTTGGGGTCCCTCTATGGTTCCCTCCATGATGGTTTTCGCTATTATATTCATTTTCTTGATGATTTTTCTTGGTTTGTATGGATTTATCCCCTTAAACTTAAATCGGAGGCTCTTCCTACCTTTATACAATTTAAACGTCTCATTGAAAAACAATTTTCCACAAGTATTAAATGTGTCTAATCGGATTGGGGGTGAATATCATTCTTTCGTACCCTTTTTACAACAAAATGGTATTGATTTTCAACATCCTTGCCCCTATACCCATAAACAACATGGTCGTGATGAATGTAAACATCGACATATAATCAAAACTAGCTTGTCTCTTCTTGCTCATGCCAATCTTCCTTATTCTTTTTGGTGATTGTTCTTACCTTTGTTGTTTCTCATAATTGGTTATTTAAACAATTAGGTATCAATAATGTTTTTCTTCAAAGCAAGCTCACAGAAATTATCTTCACTCCTCAACCCGAGGGTTTTGTGGATTCTTCCCATCCTGGTCATGTTTGCCATCTTCCCTGAGCTTTATATGGTCTTCGACAATCACCAAGAGCATGATTTGAATGTCACTACATTACTTACTTGGTGGTTTATTAACTCTAATGCTAATTCCTCTTTGTTCATTTATCTTCAAGCTCGTACGTGTATCTATGTCTTGGTGTATGTAGATGATACTATTATTATAGGAAATGATTCCAAAATGATCCAACACTTTGTTACTTCTCTGGACAAACTATTTGCCTTAAAAGACCTTGATGACCTCCATTTCTTCTTAAGCATTGTAGTTCATCGTGACTCATCTGATATTTATCTTAATCAAGCTGCATATATTTCTAATTTACTTTACAAGGCTGGAATGCCCAATTTGAAGCCAGTTTCCATTCCTGTAATGTCTAGTCTTCATTTTTCATTTGCAAGATCTCCTTCCGTTAGTGATATTACCTTGTACAGAAGCTTGTTAGGGGGTTTGCAATACTTATTGCACATTCGACTAGATATTGCCTTTGTTGTTAATAGCCCTGCCCATTATTCCTTACATATTCAACCCTGCTCCAACATGTTCTTGATAGGATTTTCAAATGCGGACTAGGCATCTTCTCCGAAAGATCCCAAGTCCATCACCAGGTATAGTGTGTTTTTTGGTGCATATCTGGTTTCTTGGCAATCGAAGAAGCAGTAGGTAGTCACTCGTTCGAGTATTGAATCTAAATACCGTGCTCTTGCTAATACTATAGTTGAACTTTCTTGGCTGCAATCCCTTCTGACTAAAGTTGGTATTCCTCTTCTTGCTACTCCAGTAATTTGGTGCGATAATATGGGTGTTGGTGCCTTAGCTGCAAATCCGATCTTTCATTCTCAAACAAAACACATTAAATTAGACATGCATTTTTTTCGGGATAATGTTCTAAATGTGGAACTTAGCATTCGGTATGTGCCTTCCAAAGAACAAATTGCAGACTGCTTAACTAAAGCTCTTTCACAGTCTCATTTCAACTACCTCCAATCCAAACTCGAGGTTTAGTTCTCCCCCTTTGTTTGCAGGGGATGTTAGGAATACTCAATGAGACATATCATAACATTATTATGATTTCAAGAAATCAAAAGATTCTTCAAATCAGTTTCTGTTTAAATCTTTGCATCTTTTGTAATTCTTGCAATTCTGTTAGGATATGTTTTTATGCAGATTATGCTACTTGTAAATTCATCAACGGTTTATTTACCTTCCTCTTCTATAAAATGAAATTCAGTCTCTGTTTTTCATTAAGCAAAACAGAGCTTCACTGTTCATATTTCTTATTTGTTCATAGGTTGCAAGAGTTCTGTCATTCTCCAACAAAAGGTTGGTGGAATATCCCTAAAGTTAAAACAGGTTAAAGCATATTCAAATAATAACTACTGAAAAGCTAACATATGTTGAGCTCATCAAATAGTAATTATTGAAAGGCTAACATTGGAGTAATATAGGGAAGCCTTAGGGTTGAATGAATTTGACATTGAGACCATTGAATATTGGAAAAAAAACAGTCAAACAAGAGACTCCTTACAAATTACTAACGACTTCCCTACTCTTATTGTTTCTATATAAATCATTTGCATGTACTAGTTAATTAATAATATATATTCACATGAAGATGAAAGGTTCCATGGTTCAGTATAGTAGAGGTCAACATCAAGAAAAGGATTGGAAGGAGGAAGTGGTTGGTTGGCGCTCTTTAGTTGAAGACAGAACATGAATTCTTGGTCAATTGGTGTAAAGTACCACCCATAGGCTACTGTATAGTAAATTGTATTGCCATTTCTCTATCAGTTAGCACCTGTGTGTAGTATGTGCCTATAACATTAATTAAAGCAAAAACAACTCCTTATTTAATCAAATATAAATTATATTGATATAGAAACATGAACAAATTACTTGTCGATATAGGATTTTAGATTTACTTACAAATTAATCTTCTCTTGCTCATTCAAGGTGGTCTTTTTAATCTTGATCGATGTTTTTGTGGTAGCGTGCTGTTGCACATTAGACAAACAAGCAAAAAAGCAAAAAATAAGACTTCATCTTTATGCATTCTATACAATGTTCATCATCAAGAACCGAAAGAAAAAAAATAGAACGTATCATTTGTTATTAAACAAAATGATCCAACAACGTTGCATGTTCATATAAAGAAAGAAAAAAGAAAAAGAAAGACAAAGAAAGAAAAAAAGAAAGAAAAGATAGACTTGATTTAGTTTTTGATCATATATTATTAATGATTTTGCCTATTTTATGATACAAATTAAACAGATGTTAACAAAGTATTTAAGCTAAATAGGAAGCTCTTGCAATACAATTATTATATTTCTATAATCAAAGTTGAAGGCAAATGGCATAAGCAAATTTAATTCTTGATCTGATCAAGATTCGTACCTTTGATTCAGAAAATCAATGGCTACGCACTCCCCTGTTTCAGCTACACTCTCCCAGTCGTCTACTTCTACATAAAGAAGCTTCACTTCAGTAGTATCAACTTTTCAAACCACTCTAGCATCCAAGGCTTGGTCTCAAAATTTCAGAAGTAAAAAACAATGAACCGTGTGAAGAATTGATGAGAAAACAATATGGTTAATTCAATTATATAGATTACATGGATAAGGTTATATATATATATATATATATAATCGTTCTTTTGTACGTTTTATAGGCCTCCTTGTGGAAAGTCTAAGGGCATAAAAAATTTTTTGAATATGTTGTGAAATTAATTACTTTCAACAATAGGTTTTAGCTGCTGTTGAATTCTAAAGGTTTAAACCGTTGTTAAAATCTTTCTTGTTGATTGATTTAAAGGCTTTTCACAATTGTTTAAATTGATGTTGAGACCTTTCTAAGTGGTTGATTTAAACGCTTTTCAAAATGGTTATAACCATTATAGAATTATTCGCTTGATTGAATAAATTAATCATTTACATTTCATAAACCATAATAATAATAATAATAATAATAATAGTAATAATAAAATATATATTTTCACCTCTAAGAACAACTCTCACCACCCAACAAAACCTATTAATGGGCATGCATTGTGATTGCATACATTCACAGTTATATCTAATATTCAATTATATTTTTCAAATTTTCAATTGAAACGCATTGTTTGTAAAAAAGAAATTTGAATAGAAAACAATAGTCTCATATAAGAAAAAGGGACAAAACCAGTTGAAATTAAAAAGGAATTGGTTGAAAACTAACTTGGATAGTCTCATATGTATGTACGTATGTATGTATGTATGTATATACAATTTAAATCAAAGACTACGACCTTGGGCCTTGGGGCCTTGTCTTTGACCCAAGCAGCTAAAATTTTATTTTTAAATTTAATTATTAACTAATTTTTTTAAAAAGTCGAATTATAATTGTTGGAGACAGTTTTTTGACAGTTAATAACTATCTTTTGGAAAGTGCAACTTTATAAAGTAGTCTAATCATATTTTATAATTTAAATATTTTTCATTGTTAAAACTACTTGATTTTTTGAATTAAAAAGATCAAAACATAGAATTTTAATTTGTTAGAATCAATTTGCAATGCTTTCAAATTGATTAGATAGTCGATTCCTAGGAAACAGCCAACGAATTGATCTTCAAGCACTAGGAAAGAGACAAAATTCTGTCTTAGGACATTGCATACTAGCAATCTTCTATCAATCAATTTTATTCCTTTCTTATTTTTATTCGATCAATATTATTAAATTCTGATATATGATACTATAATAGATTATCTACATAAATTTTTTAACATTCTAAGACAAAAATTTTTTTAACAATTTTTTGTTATCACAGTTTAGTTTGTCTTAAATTGTTGATGTGTCATTACACCTTGTTTACAAATTTTGTAAATATGGCTGCCCAACCAACCACTAGCACTTCAAATCTGAAAGATGAGCGACCTAAAAAATTTAAGGGTCTAGATTTCAAGAGATGGCAACAAAAGATGATATTTTGGTTGACCACAATGAATTTAGCAAACATAGTGAAAGAAGAAGTCCCTAAAATAGATGAAGATCCAGTATCTAAGGAAATGTTTGTGACAATAGAGGCATGAAAATAGTCTGATTTCTTGTGCAGGAATTATATTCTGAATAGGTTAGATGATACACTCTATGATGTGTATTCAAAACGTAAAACTGCAAAGGATGTGTGGCTTTTACTTGGGAAAAAAAATATAGAATAGAAGATGTTAGAGCAAAGAAATTTGTTGTTGGAATGTTTCTCAAGTACACTATGGTTGACTCTAAATCTGTAATCAAGCAAGTAGAAGAACTTTAGGTTTTGATTCATGAACTTCATGCAAAGGGCTGCATAGTTAATGAACATTTTCAAACAAGAGTGATCATAGAGAAATTGCCGCCATCTTGGAAAAACTTCAAAGTTTATCTTAAACATACACACAAAGAGATGTTTATTGAAGATTTAATTTTCAGACTTCGAGTTGACGAGGATCATAAAAAAGGAGATAAAACTGAAACTCCTACAAATGATGCCGCCAAGGAAAATATGGTTGAAGGACAAATGAACAAACCAAAATTTCGAAAAAAAGAAAGGCAAGAAAGAACCAAAGAAAGTAACAAACCAATTGGGATCGAAGGGAAAAACTCCAAAAGAATCAAAGGAAGTTGCTTGGTTGTGAAAAGATTGGACACAAGGCTTAAGATTGTTACCACCGAAAAGATTCTAGAAATTTAAATTAGCATAATCAAGGACATATGATAGAGATGAAAATTTTGTTGCCGTTGTATCTGAAATTAATTTGGACACTGATCATACAGGTTGGTGGATTGATACCAGTGCTACAAGGCATATATGTAGCAACAAAAATCTATATTCTAAGTACAATTCAATTGATACCGAAGAAAAGCTATACATGGGAAATGCTTCAGCTTCAATGGTTCAATGAAAGGGAACTATTAGGCTTAAGTTTACTTTTGGAAAAATATTAACTTTGGTTGATGTTCTACATGTATCGAAATAAGAAAGAATTTAATTTCTGGCCTTTTAGTTAGTAAGAAAGGGTTCAAACTTGTATTTGAGTCAAAAAAATTTGTCTTGACTAAGGGTGGAATGTGTGTGGGAAAATGGTACTAAGTTAATGGTTTATTCAAATTAAATGTAATGGTTATTGATGCTAATAATAAATATGAGAATTTTGCTTATATTGTTGACTCTTTTGATATTTGGTTGTTAGATTGGGCCATATAAATTCTAGATCTATATTCAAAATGGTAAATTTAGAATTATTACCTAAGTTCAATGTTGATACAAAACATAAGTGTGAAATCTGTACAAAATTAAAGTTTGCTAGACAACAACTTAAATCCGTTCTAGAAAGATCAAATGAACTTCTTGGTTTGATATACAGTGATTTATGTACTTTTAAATCTATGCCTACAAGAAGTAGAAAAAATTATTATATTTAATTTATAGATGATTACAGTAAATATTGTTATGTTTACTTGATTAAAAACAAAGATGAGGCCTTAGATATGTTCCAACTGTATATGGCAGAAGTTGAAAATCAATTAGATAAGAAAATAAAAGTCATAAGAACAGATATAAGTGGAGAATATGAATCTAATTTATTTTCTCAATTTTGTGCTACACCTGGAATTGTACATCAAACCACACCACCATATACACCTCAACAAATGTAGCTAAAGGGAAGCATAGAACTTTTAAAAATATGATCCATTCTATGTCAATTAGTTCAGGATTACCACATAGTTTATGGGGTGAAGCTTTACTCACTGCAAATTATATTTTCAATAGGATTCCTTTTAAGAAAACTAATAAGTCTCCTTTTAAAGTATGGAAAAAGAGAAAGCCCTCTTATAAAACCTTGAGAATATAGAGTTGTTTAGCTAAAGTCCAAGTGGCATTGCCAAAACGGACTAAATTAGGCCCAGAAACCATTGACTGTGTGTTTATAGAATTTCTTAGAAGTAGTGCAGCATATAGATTCTTAGTGATAAAGTATGATATTACTAATATTCATGAAAATACAATTATTGAATCTATTGATGTTGAATTTTTTGAAGGAATATTTCCTTATATAGAACAACAAACTGGATTTTCAAGGAAAAGGACTTATGAAGAAAGTTTACAAGAACCTTGCATATAAGAGGTTCAAGAACCATCTACTTCAAAGGTTCAAAAACAAAATGAAGAACTTAGAAGGGGAAAAAGAATAAAGATTCCTAAGAGTTATGGTCTAGACCTTATAAGTTTATTAATAGAAAACGAACCATAAACATGCAAAGATGTTATTTCTTCACCAGAGGCTCCTTTTTGGAAGGTAGCTATTAATAGTGAAGTAAAATCCATTTTGCATAATCATACAAGGGAATTGGTTGATTTACCTCCTAAAATTAAACCAATTGGATATAAATGGATTTTCAAGAAAAAACTAAAAGCCAGTGGGTCTATTGATAAATATAAAACACATTTGGTTGCAAAATGATATCACAGCAAAAAGAAGGATTGGATTATTTTGATAAGTATTCTCCAGTTTCAAGGATTACATCTGTGACGACCCACATTTTTAACATCGGAACGACGAGTCCGACATACATGTACTCAATGTATTTTCTGAAATTATAATGAGAAAATACAATATTTTTCCCTATTTTTCTCAATTTCGGATGAATTATTAAAGAAAATAGAAATAATTCGAGAAAATACAATTTTAAGGAGAAAACACATGGAAATATTGGGAAAATGTGTTTTCTTGAGGAAAATAATTTATGGGAT
>JAJIYU010005393.1:0-22536 GCA_030144865.1 Tinospora cordifolia
TTAATTCAGTCGTAATTTAGACCGAACGGGAATACCCTCTGTGCTCCACATCTAGGGAGAGAGATCAATTCTGAAACTCAAACCCATTTCCAGTGGGATCATTTTTGAAACTCGTTCCATGCTGGTGTCAGTATTGACAGCTAGTTCCAATTCTACATGGAACACAGAAAGGCCCCCGTATTGGTACGTGGTTGAAATCTCATTTAATCTGACTTTTGTGTGCAAAAATATAGTAGATAAATATTTCAACAGAAATTGAACATGCCACAGTATAACATGATAAATCAACAAAAACACAGATGTTTGATTTCTGATGTAGAAGATCGTACGAGACGCAACTACAGAACATACTCTCTCAAACAGGAAAACGACTTTCGATTTTTGATGTACAAGATCGTACAAGACGCAACTATAGAGCATACTCTCTTGGTTATGCAACATGATGATTGAAAGAAATAAATGAAAAGAACAAAAATAAAAATATAAAAGAATCAAACTAATCAAACAAGCAAGCATCATCTAAGTCAAAATAATAAATTAAAAGAAAAGAAAGAAACTCACCTCGAGATCGCTTCCTAAATTATTTGTAGCACTTTGTGACTACTACTTCGCGAGCTATTTAGAATAGCTCAAGCAAAGAAGAACTTAGAACTAAGGTTGTCAAGAAGGAGGCAAAGAGAGAAAGCAAGAGGAATTTTCAATTCTTGTCTTTGGGATGAATGAAATGGGTGGAGTAGGGGGGTTTATATAGGGCCCTCCTCCAAATAGTGTCAGTCTCTATCTTTCCAATGTGAGATTATTCCTTCCCACACATGCCCACTTTAACATCTCAACATATGAGATGTTTCATGAATGTTTTTCCTTTACACATTACTTCTCTATGTGTATTACCATCATACTAAACGAAATATTATTTTCATGAGTGCATCTAATTAATACTTTTTACACATACTTTTCTATATTAATATCATACTAAAAATACTATTTTCTTATTCAAATAAAGAAGCATATATTTACCCAACAATTCTTTATGTCTAATATTAATCATCGTATATTCTTTTATACTTCTATACTAACTAATTAATTGCATAACAATGACAAATATACATATACGTATTTATATATAAATATATACGTATATCTGTTTTAAATTCAAATTTCGGTTATTATGTCACTAAAATTTCAGATATTACAACTATTACGTCATTAAAATTTCAAGTATTACAAAGGATCATTCCTTGTACATATTGCAAGTATGTAGCTCATACAACAATCCCTTATCAAGGACCTTTCTAAAACAGTATGTTTAAAAATCTCATCAAACATGTCACATGTATTCTAAAACTCATAACTCAAAAATTTTTCTAAGTGATAAACATTTAGCTAACATGGCATTTTGGCATGCATATAAAACCATAAATATTGAGGCTTATGGTCGAAGACTTATACCTTTCTATAGCCTCTACTATGAGGTTTAAAATGCTTCTGGTTTCAATCCAAACGAATGCCTTTAGGTGCTCCAAACACAGCCTCAAATATGGTCTCAACACTTGATTTCTGTCACACTACTGCAACAGTTAACATATAACCCACTTTATCAGCTTGAAAAACATGTGTAAGGTTTTGTTTTTCACCTTCTATCAGTTAGAAGTTGAAGTACACATAACAAGGAAGCAAAAGAGTGACTTTACCTTAAAAACAAGTCTAGGATGGTTGGGAAATCACTCTCTCAAAAGCTGGATCACACTGTTTTTTGCAACTTTCTAGTTTGCAAGTGTGTTGAGCAGCCCCCTTTGATGGTCTTTCCTGTCTCTTCCGACTGTGTGTTTTGGGCACAAGGTTGAAGAGGTTATTGTAAGCTTTCCAAAGGCTATGAGTTTGGGCAAAACGGATCTCAGATGGAGGAGGGGTGAGCAAGTAAAGAGGAGTTGCAAAGCTGGAAAATCCTGCAATGGGTGTTCAAATGGATGTTTTGCTTCATGCTAGGTGGCTTCTTGCATAGCTAGGTGGACTACCACTTGGCTCTTGGAGTTGCCATGCAACCTAACTTGATGACAATGTCAAGTCCTTCGTTGCTCATGATAGATAGCCAAAACTATGGTTGAAAACCATGGATTTCAGTGGTTTTCTCGCTGGAAAATCAAGACAACTTGACCAAACTAGAGGAAATTCGAGGGAGAAGAAGAGAAAGGGGGCGCCTAGGCCGCCAAGCGCCCTGGGTCTGACCCACACGGACCAAGAGGCCCGTGTTCCCCTACCCAGCCCACCCGGGCCTATGTCGATGTACCCGGCCTGTGCAACTTGGCAGCCCCTTCTCTTTTTTTTTTTTACATTATATATATATATCAAATTTCACATTTTTTTCTTAAAATTATTAAAAATCACTAATTCATCATTTCTCATCAAAATGCTTCAATTATACATCATTTCCATTATTTACACTATTATTTTCCTAGTAATCAAATAATCCTCTAATAATTGCATTTTTCTTCAAATAAAATTTCATAAATTTCTCTAAAAATTTCATAAATTTCTCTAAAAATTTCATAATTATTCTAAAAATTTAATAATCAATCCTAAAAATCATTTTTCTCAAGAAAACACATTTTCTTATAGTTTCATGTGTTTTCTCCTCAAAATTACATTTTTTCTATTATTCTAATTTTTTTCAATAAATAAATTCGAAATTAAAAAAATTTGAGAAAATTTCATATATTTTCATTAAAATTCAAGAAACTACATAGAATATATATGTGTCGGATCCATCAATACGATGCCAAAAATATGGGTTGTCACATTATGAGTATGTGATACAGAGATTATACCTGGAACAAATATCGCGTAATGATAATGTCATTCAAGTCTGTATATCAGCATTAATTTCGTGATATTCACATCGGTTAAATATGTATGCACCAATTATTCGGATTTTGTACGATTGTGATACCAGAACAGAGAATCCAGTACAGTTACATGTCATCCGAGTTTGTATTCATGCATTATCCGTTAATTATACCGAGATTATACCATGAACAGATATTGCTTATTGATAACGTCATTCAAGTCTGTATATCAACATTATTTGCGAGATATTCATGTTTGTCAAATATGTATACAAGTGTTATTCTGATGTTATACGACTGTCATACCAGAACAGATATTACTCGATTACACGTCACTTGGTTGGTAACCGAACCTTGCCTCGTCAGAATCGCAGGAACCTTGCCTAGCCGGAATCACACGAACCTTGCCTAGTCAAAATTTCACTAATAGGAATGGCGGTCGCATGAACATGAATAGGAATCATTGTCCGTTGCCTTTTTTTGGCTTTGTCTCCTTCTCTGGCTTCGTCGCTTGAGACCTTCTCCGACCATCTCTTGAAGCCCTCCCCTTCGTCGCCTAAGAATAGGTGGTGCGATGCGATATTCACGTCGGTCAAATATGTATACAATGATTATTCAAATGTTATATGATTGTTATACCAGAACAGAGAATCCAGTACAGTTACACGCATTTGAGTTTGTATTCATACATTATCCATTAGTTATACCGAGATTATACTAGGAACAAATATCGCTTATTGATAATGTAATTCAAGTCTGTATACTGACATTATTTGCGAGATATTCACGTTTGTCAAATATGTATACAAGCGTTATTCTGATGTTATACGACTATCATACCAGAACAAATATTACTTGATTACAAGTCACTTGGTTGGTATACCGTGCCTCGCCAGAATCGCAAGAACCTCACCTCGCTAGAATCGCGCGAACCTCGCCTCGTCGGAATCGCACGAACAGGAATGGTGGTCACACAAACTCGAACAGGAATCGCCATCTGTCGCCTTCTCTAGCTCCATTGCCTGAGACCTCCTCCGATCATCTCTGGAAACCCTTCTCTCCATCGCTTGAGAACAAGTGGTCGCCTGAAATCACAACTAATCTAGGTCGTAATAGTAAAATGGGGGCTGATTCACTCATAAACGATGGGGATGATAGGGATAGGGGCTTGTTTGTGATGTGAGATTGTTTGAAATCTTTTCAAACAATCGAGTTATCTATCCACGTGTCTGCCATGTCACCACCAACAGCTGACCTGTCCTCTTTTAGTTGCCATCTCATATGCCACGTCTGCAACTCAATCCCAAAATTTATTGTTGGATATAATTTTATAAACCTACCAAACATTACGATGTTTTTGCTCAAATTAAAAGGTTTGGCTATTTTTGCCAAAACTATGAAGCCTTTGGATAAATTTGCCTATTAGCCTTATTTTTTAATCAAAGCATCAAATCATATAAATCAATTAGGCTTTCTCCTAATCTCTAGATCTGAAATTTGTTCATCAAACATGGTGAGTTCACAAATAACAATGAAAAATAATAATAATAATAATCATCATCATAAAAGATGAACTCTCAAAATGAACTTGGATACAAATATATAATTGGTTACCTTGATATTCTCTTTTCAACTTCTCTATTTTCTACCTCCGTATCTATTCTATCATGGCTCCTTTTAATTTCAATCCAAAAATGATCTCTCGTCTTTGGGATTCCACTCTATAAGCATTAAAAACCAAAAGAAAAATATCATACAAAATACATACTAATTAATTCAATGGTTATATGTATACACACATTTAATGCTAAAAATAAGAGTTATATAGTATTGCACAAACTAGGGGGGGTTCATCAACCAAAACAACCCGCCCAACCCTATCAATCCAAACTGTTTGAGTTGGATTGAATTTAAAAATATAAAAATTGGTCAGGTTATAACTTTTATAACCTAAACTGTATGGATTAAGTTACGAATTGGCCCCTAACCTGACTCAACCCACCCCACAAATACCCACATACCAAAATTGTCTCTCAATAACAAAACAACAAGACCAGCTTCATAAACAAAGCGATAAATAACTATTAACCATAAAACCATATTAACAAGATAAAACTAACAATTACCATTCAATAATCTTAACAACATGCAATAAGATTGAAAAAAATCTTCAAATGACTAAATAAAATTGAAAAGTTTCAAAGGCAAACAACTATGTACCAAAAATGCGTATAGATGTTCTTTAATAATATGTCAAAATGACATATTATTAATATCATATGCCTATTTTTAGACATCTTCAGTTATAATTAATAGTACTAATTAAGATTGTTGAATAAAAAACATAAAAAAATGTGAACTTAGAAAAAAGAAAAAAACAGTTTCTTGAGATCCACAAAACCCACCAGCAAATCAATAAAGCATCAATTGGCACTAACATCTAGAAAAGCAAAGATTCGATTCTCTTAGATGTTATTCAGGAAGAATATCACTTGTGGGCTACAACTTCTCCTACTACCCAACATAGTATGAAACAACTTAAAGTTTGCATTGCAATCCTTAAGTTACTTGACCTTTGATCTTTGTAAGGCAATCCTTTCCTCCATACATAACTCCTCCAATTCCATCTGTAGAGATTACAAAAAGTTGCCTTCTCACCATCCCAATTACCCACCACCCCAATTGCATCAGGCAACACAATTATCTCTTCTATGTCTCTTTCTTCCTTTTTGATGTAATTATCCCATTGTTTCAATCTTTCCATCGTTTGTTTCATTTTTATTTAACCATAATCCTGTGTCATATGCAACCATGGACCTTGACCTTTCATCTCATTCCATTGCTCCTTCATCGTTTGTTTCATTTTTATTTAACCATAATCCTATGTCATATCCGACCATGGACTTTCATCTCATTCCACTGTTCCTTCATCTTTGCCATGAAATCTCTATGATCTCACCAATTATTTGGTTTTATAATTTTAATTTTTGGGATACACACTTGCCATAACGTTGTGTAATTGCTTTCCTCGATGTTGACTTCCCTTTAAAGTCAAAATCTTTGGGATCTGCCATCACCTTCTAACTTCAACTACTTGGTCAATAGCTCATTTGCTTGATCGCCTTTGGAGTTCTCACCTTTTCCCTCTTATTTTTTTCCTTTTATTCCCTCTACTTGGCTGAATGTCTGTAGGAATATATGCTGAATCACAAGCACATGTCAGAAGAAAGAAAGAAAAAAAGAAAACAACTTCATCTTCCTATAAACACTTTGGAACCGAAGTACAGAAAGGAAATAGCGTAAAAGCTCCTATCAGAAACAATGGCAAAGAATAAATAGCACTTACCACGAATTGTCTCCGTTCTCAATTTCTTACTCAAATAGCAATTCTTCTCACAAAATCAATTCCTTTCAGCCGATATAGAGATGCATCAGTGCCTTGAACATCTTCCACGAGTACAGCTCAAGGTGAGTACTCCCCACAAGCAAACACGCCCAGAACAAATTGCCTTTCAGAAAAATAAAGATTCATCAAAAGCTCGCCTAGGTTTAGCAGTTTCAACCAAAATACAAGTACCTGATGATCAAGAGATGTAATTGTAAATTGTTTACCATCCCAACCTCACCTAAAGAAAGTGAAAAACATGAGTGTCACTTCACAAAAGAATGGCAGAAACACAATAATAATCTCAGCCCAAAAAGAGCACAATATAATGTAAACCACATGGTTGTATGGTACCTGAAGATTTTCTGCCAAATAGCAACATCATTAATAACGTATTTAGATCAAGAAAGAGATAACCGCGTACTCTATTACAAAGATGAATTAATCTACCTCAATTGCAGAATGCTAATCGTGCACTTAGCTATCTTAAGGAGGTTGGTATCACTTTCCAATCTAAACTGCCCGGATTCAACAAACATACCATCGAACACATTTTATTGTTTAGTGTAAGAGAATCCAAAGAAAAAGGAGGAAATAACTAAATAAGGCGCTAATTTCAAGAATGACTAAAAACTTACTAAGGATTATCTGGCGTCAGCCAAAGGGTTTAAAAGAATGAGAAAAGTGAAAAATTTGTTCCATAAATGAATCTCCGAATTTTATTTCTAATGGACAAAAAAGAATTTCAAATAAAAAGAAGCAAAAGTAAATATATAAAGTTAGCAAATTTGAGAAGCTAGTACATGTGTAAAAAGGGGAAGAAGCAGCAAAAGATTTCCACAAATTAGAAAATCAAAAGCAATTTATGCTAGGATCCTTACATGCATGAATATGAAATACCAAACCTGGAGAAATTTATGAAGCAAATAAGCAAAGTCATACAAAATTATTGTGGTACAAATTGATAGAAATCTATGAAACTTATACCACATTGCATCGGCTCATAGTAATTTCAAATACAAGAGGTTCAGAATTAATGGAAACAATGGCATAAAAGATGGTGCATATGACATGCATAGTTACAATATCAAAGAAATATTCAGAATTAACAATGGCATAAGAGATGGTTTTTTCTAATCTATTTAACTTATTTTCTTTTTGCTTTTGGCTGCTCTCAAACTGATTCAAGTTAGCAGCCAAAGCCAAGGGATGAAGAGTAGTTGAGGATATTGAACTGATAATATTAATAAAAACAGCCACTAAAAGAAGTATAGGGGAAAAATAGTAAAATAGATAAACATGTGATGTGTTACTTGGTGGATAAACATGTGATGCGATACTTGGTGGATAAACATGTGATGCGTTACTTGGTGGTAACAACAAAAGGAAGTCCAGTTTTTTTCCCCTTTTTTTAACATTGGGAAAGTAGATTTGCATTTCAAAAAAAGAAAAAAAAAATACAGTTCAGAAGAGTTGTACAGCCTTTAAATCAGTAAAAAGATTGGCAGCAAAAATTTAAGAGGATACTGCTAAAAGTGAAAAGGAATGAGGAGTAAACAAGGATGAGACTTACATAGAAAAAACCAATTAGGTAGTAGAACGCATAACTAAACCAAATCCCACCAAAAAAAATCACTATTCTAATAATTAGGAGGATAATGGTCCAAGAAGTCAAGAACTCTTGAAGAGATGAAAGGAAGCTCAATTCCTCTAGCACCAGCAGAAGCTTTGCACAATAACAAATAAGCAATCAACTCTGAAAACACCATTTTGCCATCACAAGAATTTCTATTCAATTAAACAAACATAGATTTCACCCAAACAAGCACAGTAAAGGTTGTCTCACTTCCCTCTCAAAAAAAAAATTAAAAAAATATAAGGGATCGATCCTAGTGTAATGAAACAGACAAGAAGCAGGGGATATTTATACAACAGTTAACTTTATATAAAGCATAAACATCTTAAACCAAACAAGATTGCGAAAACTCAAGCTTCAAAAGTAAATTAAGCCATGATGGAACTAGATCATCAAACCATGTTTTGCAGTTTGAAGTCAACGAGAAAGAATTAAAACAAAGGCCCAATCTCACTAAGAAAATAACTTGAAACACTTTTTTGCCCGTTGAAACTAAACTGCCTACAATAAGGAAACAAAAAGAAAATCAGAAGGTTAAAATCAAAATATAGCCCTCACAGGCATTGATGTGATGGTTGCCTCGAATACAGCGCCCAACTTGCAACGGCCATGGTTTCGAGATTTACATATTAGGTTCGAGTCACTCACCCGCCAATTGAGTCTCCTGATACCTCCCAAATCCTACCCTAGGGTGGGCATGTGCACCCCGTGGTAAACTAGCCGGGCTTAAGCCCATACACCACCGTGTCATCAAAATATAACTTGACTTCATGATCAAACAGAGACATCACCATACCAAATCATGAAATCTACAAATCATCGGTTCGGTCAATAAGAAAAAGAGAAAAAAATTCCAACTCAAGCAGACAAGAATCTAATTTTAAACCAATAACAACTTGAAACACTCAGCTCTCCATCCGAAACTAAAACCAGCAGCAATGAGGAAACAAAAACAGATCAGTAGCTTAAAACCAAAATGCTACTTAACTTCATCGTTAAGTGGAGGAATCACCAAACTAAATCATCAAAACAATACCTCATCAATTCATGGCCAACAACAAAGTGAGAAAATCATTTTCAAAAAACCAAATCAAGCAGAGCTTATCTAATTCTAAAACGAGGAACAAATTATAGATAAAGAGGAAATTTAAAATTAAAATTTTTTGTTAAAAAATTACAAATTCATGATAACAAGAAGAAGAGAAAAACAATGTACCTGAAGAAAAGAAGAATCAAAGATTCACTAATACGTAGAGTGAGTGGCCAAACCTTCCAGGGTCACAGCAGCTTAAAATGGGAGAAGAGATTTGAAAACTGCTCAATGTCTAAAAGGAAAGGAAGAGGAATGTTCATATTTGTGCTCACCGACAAAAAATTTGAAAAATTAAATCAATTAAAATCCCCTGCATTTGATCATTTGCTTACAATTTAAAATACAATTGTCATATATGAAGGTTTAAATAAGAAAAATACTTGACCCAGAAATTTTATTGTCGAAATGCCTCTCTCGTAGTGTGATTAACTCACTATAAGAGATGCTCATTTTCCTGTTGCTCCAAATGCCCCAAGACATGATAAAAAAAAGTTCTCCAAATTTTCACAAGACTGATTTATAATGACCTCTTTGAAGTTCCCATATCCAACCAATCTCAATACATTCTTTTCTTCTCCTGATAAATCAATCCATCTCCAAAACCTCTTCTGCTAATCCACACCTCATTATGGCATGGATGCCATTTTGCATCTATTCTTCACATGTACTGCAGATAGAGCTCCTCAATATTTCCTTCTGCATTAGTTGATTGAGGTAGGCAAATCATCTTGAACAACTCTCCAGCAGATAAGTTCCCCTTCTGGAGGAAGAGACATGCTCCAAACTTTATTCCGCACAACATTGCAATCCCCTTGTAAGTTCTCAGTGCCCACCCCATCGTCCATAACCAATATATAGCCACTCTTGAAAAAATAGCTGGCATCCTGCGGGTAGTGCCATATCACTTTATCTCTCAGGCATCTCCGACTGACCAGAATTCAAACTTCAAAGTATTTCATCAATATCGATAGGAAGGGCCAATTCATGGAGTTTTTCTAATGTCCCATGTGACTCTGACATGACAAATTCTTCCACTGTATAGTCAGTTTGGGGGAGGGAGGTGCAATTAGCTTAAAAGTAGCAGGTATTGGCAGCAAGGCTCCTTGCTTACGTGCATGGTCTCAGTACCCAATCTTCCATCCAACAACTCTTTCCAAAAGCTCTTTGCCCCACAAAATGATTTGCTATATTTGAGATGCCCCTCTTCTTACCACTGCGAACAAAAATCTATTTGAGAAAAATATTCTGCCTTCAAAAATCTACATAGCAAGGTCTAAGAGTTGCTGACAGAAAATTCCAATTATAGGCCTCCAGAGACTTGAAATAGGCCTCCCAGCTCCTTTGATGCACACAAAAAATTCCAATTTTTCCAATGAATTTTTTAAGATTGGTCATTTGAGCCCCACCAAAACTTTGCAATCATTGAGTTTATCTTGTGAAAGATGGCTTTGGGAATCTCAAAACAGCTTAAGCTTGGTTCCACTAATTTTATGAGGACCTCCCTTCCTCCAATAGAGAAATTTCGATTTCCATTGTTGGAAAGTCAAATTTTCTGCTTGATGAAATGGAGGAGCTGATTTTTTTCTCTAACCAAAAGATGGCAGAACAAGTACTTTGGATGTACAGCACAGTTGGTGATGTAAGTCTCCTCACAAAGGCCCCTGGGTCTCCTCATCAACATTTGCTCTGAAATAGATGCATGATTTGCATAGATTTACTTCTTGACCAAATGCATCCTCATATACGTGCAGTAATGATTTGATTGAGATGTTGTTAATAAAATTTGCTCTACAAAAAACCAAACAGTCATCTGCAGATAATAAATGTATAACCAGTAGGCTTCCCTAAGCTATGGACAGTCCTTGCAGTGTTTTTTTCTCTGTTTTGACTGCCTCAAAATTAGGGATAGAGCCACAACACATGTTAGGAAGAGGTGTGATGATGGGGAATCACCTTGCCTCAATCTCCTTGACAAAACTTGGCCTCCATGAGGGCAATCATTAACCATGACTAAAAGATGAGACTGATGAAATCCACTTACAAAGTCCGTCCATAGGGGTTCCTCATAGTTGCATGAGGAAAGGCCATTTAACATGGTTTTAGGTCTTTCTCACATCAGGTTTAACTGCCACATGTAGCCTCTCCTACCATGACCTAAGTTTTTAAGATGTTACAAGTGTTCAAAGGCTAGGATGACATAGCTTGTAATAAGTCTCCCTTTTAAAAAGATACTCCAGTTATTGGCAATTATGACCTACTAAATAATATTTTGGTCACAATCTTATATGAAACATTGCACCAGCTGATAGGCTAAAATCACCAATATCAGATGGTTTAGGAATTTTTGGGATCAATGCATGTAGGTCACATTAAGGATAGATATGTTTACCCAGACCACATAAACAGTTATGGCATATATTACACAAATACAAGTCTTACATCATTCCCAATATGCTGGTAACATTTTGTTAGAAAACCATCTGCATGAAGACTCCTGAGTGAGGCCATTAAAAGTAAAGCAAATTTTACCTCACTTTCAGGAAAAGGTTGAAGAAGTTGTTCCCTCACAGCCTTGCTTTTGCTTTCTAGTTGTACTTAAACTATGGATTGCATCTTGTTCTGCATTGTATTGGAGATTTTAATAATGCAAGCTAGATTTATGGCTATTATTATTCAGTATTCATGTACATGAGTAACAAATAGCTAGACATGTACTCACTTTTGGAAAGGTAGTCTTCCCAACTTCTTTTACAAGCAAAAAAAAAAAAGTACTTTTTTATGACAATTTAACTACAGAAGCAAATGTTGTCAAAGACTTCTAAAAGTGCTTCTGCTCCCAAAGCACTTTAGAAAACCTCTCTTAGACAGATCTAAAGTCCACTTAATGCATCCGACATGGTTGAGCGAGTGGCGAAGATAACGGACATAAAGTTCAATTATAAAGTACTAAACTAGGTATTCAGTTCAAGAGTCTCTACTCACGCAACAGCATCCTTAGGTGTTGGTGGCTTTGCCTTAAGCAAGATACTGCAACAACAAAAGTAGATGCCTCATGTAGTACGATATGTCGCAGGTTCGAGTCACCAAGGGGCCATCCCTTGAGTCTCCCGGGTCCTAGTCTTGCGGCGGGTGAGGATACACCATGGTGGATTAGTCAAGCACAAGCTCGGATACCACCATGTTATTAAAAAAAAAAAAAAAAAGAAAAGAAAAAAAGTAGTACGATATGTTATATTCTTCTCTTTTGATGAACCAAATCCATGTAAGTAGTTGTGCAGCAGACAAGCAAATCCAAATACATGGGAAATTTCCAATTATGCATTATAGAAATATAATGTATAATCGGAAGCTTCCAAGATGTTTCACTGTAATATTCCTGGTTCCTTGGATGAAAAAAAAGGCATCAAAAACTCCCACATGAAAGAAGTTCAGAGGAAGGGTGATCAACAGTCAGATATAGAACCACTATTTCAAAAAAAAAAAAAAAAAAAAAAAAAAAAACAGTCAGATATAGAACCCTACTTGATGTTCTTAGGTGATTCCTAACCTGATGGCACAAAATGAAATAGACAAGAACATTTCTAAAATAGGAAATATTGCAATGCAAGAGGAAATCTATGCATCTAAAATAAAAGATCTTTAATAAGTTCATCCTATTATGGATTGATATTCAGACAAGTTTGACATCTTCAGATTTTGTTACCTTGATTATATTAACCATTTGAGTCATAACTTTCTTAAACTTTCTTAGCCAACAGCTCCAAATGCTAGCTTAACACTGTAATGAAGGACAAGAGAGATTCTTAAGGAAAAATACCTGAAACATTGAGGCACAATGTATTCTCATAGTTAGGTCCGAAAAAATTAAGAATATTCACAGAATTAAGAATCTTCAACATCAAACTTTTTTCAGCATGTGATCAGCTGAGTTACACAGGAAATGAATAGGTGCAGTCAGTCAAACCAATATCAACTAAGACCATAGCCTGCCAACAGAAAATGAAGACAGAGATCAGCTCTGTACCAAATGCAGCTAAAAATAGTTTGCTTGCTCAAAATAACTTTACTACTGCTGTATATTGGCCCTATAAGGAATGCATGAAAAAAGAATATGTCCAGCACTTCAAATTGTTATTGTTTTATTCATAATTTAATGATATACAAACAACTCAATTCATCACTTCGCTTTTGTATTTCTCACTGATACCTTCAAAAATCAAAAGTACATAAAGCACAATAACAAAGCCCAAATAAAAGTAATTTTTCTAGACTTGTGTTCTGAGAAAGAGAGAATCAAGTAGGTCCAGATCTACAGCTTGAACATTAATTTTCTTCGAATTTCCACCGGGTTTATCAGGCCAGCCAATCTTGTTCTCCCCGCTCAAATTAGCTTGTGTACTACAAAAATCTTGCCATCCTGGATACCAATAAGAGTTTTTGGACCAGAGGCAGTTGAATTGAATAAATTTACGTTTCTGCTGGGAAAGCAATATTGAGACTGCAGCATTGAACAATCAGCAGCCCAGAAAGAACTGCCCTTATCATATGGCTTTGTGAGGCCAATACCATGAGAAACAATATATAATAAAACTGCAACTTTAGCCTTGAAATTTCACGTTCTTTCACATATGCATCCTGGAAGAGGATTAGCGTAGAAACTCTCCTCAAATTTTGGAAACTCTCCGGGCTCTCTTAGATAAGGAGCGCCAATTCGGTCCTTATGTAGTTTTTTCACTTTTGAGGTGAATTTCTTCCAAGTGATATGCCCTTCATCAAACTCATCAACAAGCTTTACAAAATTCGTCCTGCGTTACAAATAAATCCAATTAATGAATGCATTGGTCATAGCATAAAATATTGCAATTATGAAGGCAAAGTAGAAATAAACTCATAAGTAGAAACATTGAGAAAATCTTAAGATATTTTGTATTCAAATAGAAGTCTAATAACACAAACAATGTAAATAAACTTTTACATTTCAACCAGTACTCTAAAAGGCTAACTGACAAGCATAACATTAAGAAAACTGAAAAGATGCATATCCGAACAGAAAATATATGACCTGATATCAGTGTTCCAAAGATTCTCAACACCCATGGGATAATTGAGGTTTTTACACAAAAACTTAGTCAACTCGATTAGCTTCCTTTGGTTCTGGTGGTGGAACAACCACTAGTGCGAACATAGCTAAGTAATGTCTCAACAACTAGCTCTACCCTGGTCACTAGGTCAATAATCGGCTCGATAGTTCTTTGAATGGAGCCAAAATAGATCATTGGGACAAGTGATGGTGGGAAAGCTGCTGGTTCTAGAATCAAAGCCATAAGGGGAGTTTACATTGAGATTGAAGCTTTGATACTCATGCCTACACAATCTTTGTTTGCATCTCTCATTGATTCCCCTACGGAGAAGAGGAATAAATAAGAGCTCTAAATATTTGTCGAGGAGAGTTTTTCACTGGAACAAAAAAAAAAAAATGATTCATTGCCCCAAAAAGAAGAGAAAACTGCCCTTCTCTTTCTAGCCACTCCATTACAAGACTTCTCAACTGCCTTGATTGCCCAATGGTTTACTAGCCTTAAACGAATGCTTATATATTTAAAAGTGGTCGCCTCTAACTCAATTCCTTCCTACCAACAAGAATTGTGAGGCGGTTTAACCCTCTCACAATCCTGTACAAACAAGGGCTCTATAGTCTCCCAGTCGGGTGCAACCCATACTGGTCGGGTTTTATAAGCACATTCATTTTCCCCTAGAGCAAAAGGCCAAAGGCATTTTCACTTTTCCTTCTTGGATTTTTCAAAATGCCAAGGGACAAACTCCAAAGAAGGCCTTACCACTAATCCACAAACAGGACCTCTTATGTGAAAACACACATGTACAAGCAAAGGCATATACAGAAACATTATTGAGAAACTAGCTCAATATATGGCAGAAAGAAGTGGGAATTCTTACTTGCACATATGATACTTCAAGGATATGAAAACACACATGGGCAAGCAAAGGTGCATACAAACCCATTAATGAGAAACTAACTCCATGTTTCATATTTAGCAGCAATGTTTGCTGTCTTAAGTTCAGATCTTTCAATTAATCGTTAAGGGGAAATCAGAACCAGCCACAATTTGCAGAGATTTCTGCTGTCCTAAACACTGAACTATCAATTCTGTCAAAGGAAAACATATGGTTAAACAAACGAAACGTTTCAAGTGAGTTGGGTGAATTTGGTGTATAAATAGTTAATGGAGAATCAAAGTAAACAGAAAAAAGTCCAGAGTGTCCCTAATACATTTCTTTATGTTATTTCAAAAATTACCATACAAAGTCCTGAAACTACTGGAAAATGCGAAAAAAAAAAAAAAAAAAAAAAGGCCTACGCTTTAAAAGGAACATCTCCATGGATGACAACATTGGAGGAAAGAGTTCGACGTGAGCATGATGACAATGACAATGATGGCGGAGACTTGCAAGCAAGAAAAAACTTGAGACAGATTGCTCCGCAACAAGGCAAATATAGGTCCAAGAAAAACAAAACATGTTAATTAACTCCTACAGTTTCTATTATACTCAAATAAAATTAAATATTAACAAAAGTTATTGTCATAGCAATATAGAAATTTTTTTTTTTCATCCAAGGATACTCAAACCTCTTAGAGCATCGAACCATGTGAGGTGCCTAGGAACTTTAATAGTAGAAGTAAACTAACAAAATGACTATAATTTTAAGCATGAAACTATACAAGCTCAAACTTGAAATGTAGTCCAAGTACAATATCCCCTTGCCAAGAAAGCACAAGAAAAATTTATAGTACTACAAGTCATTAGTCTTTAAAAAATTGTTAAAAGAAAAAAAAATATTACAATGTATAGTTATAATCACTTGTTGGAACTCCCAAAAATTTAATTAAGACATGAGTATCATGTTAAGACAAAATTAGTTGTTTGAGTACTTTAGGCATTTTTAAGTAGATAAATAAATCAATGTTTTACTTAAGAAAAAATGGAAGGTGGAAAACACGGGAAAAAGTGTGTTAAGAATTAAGGGGATGAAATAGAGAAATAAAAATTGGAGTAAACCCAAGTAGGGATCATTCAAATGAAGTGGAAATGGAAGTGTTCCATATTGAGTATTAGAATTATATGACAACAGATAATAATTTATATAACTAATATTGAAATTCAGGAGTCATGTAATAAAGAGGTTTTGGAAAGGAGAAAGGGCCAGCACTTAGGATGTATAACTCAATTTATGTTCTAAACTATACCTCACACATAGCCCAAGTGAATGCCTAATTAATGACTCCATTCCCTGTTATAACTTTCACAATAGGGTAAGTGTAGATTGATAAACATATAGATAAAATGCACATTTTTCCATGAAAAACCAAACCAAGATCATAAGATACTGTGGTTGATTGGATAGAAAAAAGAACCTTCACCTGTGCAACTTGAATCAAACTGTGAGATAGAGATTTTAGTGAACATATTCTAGGTGTCAAAAAATTAAATAAATAAATAAATTAGGATTCTTGTGTTGGAGTTTAACAAATAAGGTTGAAAAGAAGTGAGCAAATATCATCTAAACTTTTGAAGCCAGCATCCAGCAAGCGAGAACAAAGGTTATTCTTTTCCTTTTTCTTATAATCATTTGAATGGCTACCCTACATCCCTACCTATTGGGCTAATTCTGCTAGAATTAGTATTATAGAGAAGATGCTCAAGAATTTAAGTGTTTCGTCTATTCAAAGTTTCTCAACACTTGCTCCTTACCATAAACACAAAACTTTTTGCAATTTTCAACTGTCATGTCTGTTGCCTTACCCTCTTAGTAAAATGATGGAACGTATGAAGTCCATCGAAACTATTTTTTTCTTTTTAATTTGACTGAGAAATCAACCAAAACTATCAATTATCAATTTGCAAGCTAAGTAAATATTATGACTTCCTCTAAAAGTTCTCAAGCATGTAACCATAACTTTATGCCGGCATCCTACCATTAGTTACCTATTGTCACATTAGAATACCCACATTTCCCTCTCAGGGCCAAACCTGAACTGCATGTTTGAGCCAGGAGCCAACCCACTTAGTAAGTAAGAAATTGATTTATTTTCAAACAAAGTGAAGTGCTATTGTGTGTTGATCCTATTGGTGAAGTTATGCTTTGCCCAAAAAAAAAAAAAACAAAAAAAAAACAAATAAATAAATGTGAAATTGACAAAAATAAAAGCAAGCATAAAGTTGAGAATTTAACCTATCAGGGCTGATTGTCTTTCTGAAGTTCTCAAAGCGCCTGTGGCCTTGCACAGCCTTAGCCATATTTCCATCGTAGGTGTAAACAAAAACATCACTATGGAGAGCAACTATATAGTCCAACCCAGCAAGCATGTTTTGGTGATTTCTAAAAGGATTCAACTCTTCTTCTGTAGCAAGTGTAGAATGGGAAAAGATATTAGGAAAATCTTTTGTCAGATATTTCATGCTTCCATTTCCATAAGCATCACCAGCCACCAAATAAATTCTTGTGTCAGATGGAAAGCCCAGTCCTCTAAGCAAAAGAGAAGTCTCCCTTGGGGTTAGGGGGCAACCCCCAAGCTTTCTTCTCTCAGACCCATCAATCTCTTTCTCTTTCCAATGGCTTACTTCATAGCGCATCCTACGAAGTTCCTCATCTTCTTCTGCTGTCAAATTATGACTGCAACCCGTAAATGCAAGCATATCCTTCTCATATCTGCACAGATTAGAAGGAACAGGATGTGACGATTAGAAACCGACACAAAATAAAATGTCACCATCAACAAGGTAACAAACAAAATCTATATCGCACACATAGGTTAAAAATGTCAGTTCATATACAATTTCAGTTAAAGATGTAAGTCATAGCAACATGTTAACTTACAAGATGCAAACATTCAAAGTTAAGATTTTGCACAATTTATAACTTTTATCATTTCTGAAAAAATTGAACCTTTTTTTTTTTGACTTATATCAATCCACAACATAAGGTAGCATCAAAACCAATAACATTTTTAGTAGTGTTGCTAAAGTAGAAAGGCAGAAGGAAAGGTATGCTTATGTAAGGTCTAGGCAGGTCCAAGGTAGACCATAAAATAATTATTTAGAGGTCTCAATTATTTGGCTATTCATTGGTCCCTTGTTCCATACATGTGCATTCACATCATCATCATACATAAGAATGTAACAGAAAGAAACGTAAAAGTTTTTCAAAAAATATTATAATTAAAATAAAATATTTAGAATTTACCTCAAATGGAGAGCAATGTAAGGTTTTCCACCCTCATGCATCCTTGCAACCAAGGTAGAACCAAGTTCTTCAATTGGGGCTGAATATTTCAATGCCCTATAATTTACTCGGCACCTTAGCTTTTGAATGGAGCTTGAGATCCCATTGTTGGCAAGTCGAGAGTCAGAATGGGTGAAGTATATGACTTTGTGCTGCTTTAAAAGTGGGAGAATCTCCGACTTGTAATAACTTGCCTGAACAAAACAAATGAATAATATAAATACCATCAAGTTCATGCATAAACACACATGTGTGTCTACTTATGCATATGTACACCTCACAAAATAGATGGAAGTCATTGCATCCGGAAACCATTTTCTCATACATGTACCAAGTTTGTCAATTAAAGCTGTATAATTAGTCAGAAAATTCCCGGTTGAATATCATTCAAGAAAACAATGGAAACCATTCAAAACGCCAGTTAACTCAGACTCTGACATGAATGTTTCATAGTTCAAATTTCAATGACCACCACCTACAACATTTTTGGTTATTCGCATAATGTAAAGCAGGATGAAATGTACTATCAACTCTTGAGGACACAGAGACAATAATAATCAATTACTGATCAAAAAATGTTAGAGTTAACTAACCTTCGACCAGGATATAGGGGTTTTAGTGAAAGGTTCAATCTCAGCATAGCCAGCTGGTAAGGTATCAACAACGTGGACTTCATCTTTCAGTGTCTCAATGAAGTGTTGCCAATTAAACAGATCTTTGAAGCCACTGCATAAAAATTATAAAGATTCAATTAAACTCTGAGGAAATAACTACAGCAGAGCAGCATATAAAGATCCAAGAAATAAAGTCCTGGATAAACATTTGCACTAGGAAAGCAGTTAAAGATCTTACACTTTCTAGAAACAAGGTTTTGGACATTTACATAATCATGTTTATGTTATATACAAGCAATAAGCATGCAATTAAACACAATGGGACAATCGAAATGTTACTCTAAAAGAAAATTAAGGTAGATATATTTAACACAGAGAATCAACAAAAACATATAACATTATGTCTAGAACCATATTAGTGAAATTAACCAAAGAGTAGAATCCACTCAAAAGAATATGGATAAAAAGTTTTAGGACAATTTGCAATAGCAGAAGAACACCAACTATAACAAATGTTGCTTTCTGACACACTTAGAAGTTGGGATTACGTTCCACAAAACTGGGGTACTCTAAAATCTGCTTGCTTACTCAAGAATCAAATAACATATCAAGAGAGGAGTATAAATCTTTAAGAAATGAAAAAAAAAAAAAAAGAAAAGAAAAGAAAAGAAAGAAAGAACAAGAAAAGAAAAGAAAAAAAGGACTTCTACGTCAAGCAGAAACAGTTGTGACCTTAAAAAACGTGAGTATAAAATTACTGTTGCATTTATAGCAGCATAAGACAGAAAAAGTAATGCTGAGTTATACTATTTAAAAGGTACAAATGCCCTATAGCTGGGGTTTTGCGGATCCAATAACATCTACCAGTTGAATCACATCCCATCTTTACAATGATCTAGAAAATAATGCCATACTTGCAAATTCATACTTCTGCTTAGAAAAATGAACCCAAAATCTAGAGGAATTGTGCTCAACTAGCCATTACATTTTGTCACTTGAATAACTATTGGTTCACCATTTCTTACAAGATCAAGAAAGCACATTAACACCATATTGAAACACTAGACACCAAAATATAATTACAAAGAGCACAGAAATGTCATGTAACAGAACATGTAGATCAAATGAGCAAATCAAATATAAGATAAGCGAAGTAGAAACCTTTCATCGGCCCAATATGAGGTGTGATCAAGTGATGGAAGAACAAGTGTCGCCTTCATGATTTTTGCGACAGCAACCATATCACAGATCTGCATTTAAAAAACAAAACAAGTTACTGAGAGCCAAAAATAGAAATAAAATAGTGCTAAAAATTAAATAATTGGACAAGCATTAGCCAGACCCCAAATCTCATCTGATTTAAGCCACCATTTGCATTTACAAGAATGTAGCCATTTGTTGTTGCATCCAATTCTGCATGACAAGCAATCAACGGTTAGATCAACCTTAAACTCTTGAAAAGAAGGGCAAAGAACAAAATACTTAATTGTACAATTGGATTACTTTTGTGTCTAGGCTGTTCCATACACTGGGTGAAATTTTCACTGTTGGGCTTTGACCAAATACCAGAATTCTGAAAGAAGAACAAAGCTATTATGCACAGAGAAGGAGGACAAATCCTTGTAAATAGAAAAACAATGAGATTTTTAAATTCTGTTCAACATCTGATATTTGAGAAGCACCTCAATTACACTGTTCTGTTCAACAACCATCCTTGAGTCTATCATTTTCAATGTTCTTTCAGCATCATTTCCACCCCCTTCATGATCATGCTCATGAGATCTTGAGAATGTGTGGTGGAGGAGAGAGCTCCTCTTTTCATCCTAATGAACAATATAATAATTAAAATGTCATAAAGAATCCAGTTCATGAAAACTAGTGTCACAAACACACAGACACATACATCAAAAGGAACACATGGTCCTGTCAAGGGAACAATTGGGAGAAGAATATAAAAACTACTGGAAATATCAAACTTCACTGTATAATAGGCTAATTAAGTAAAGTGCAACTATTATAAACTTAAACAATACAGTTGTGAGGAGAAAGCAAGTGATTTCAGAAATCATGACCAATATATTGTGAATGACATGGGATTTAGAGCGTTATAGAACATTTGCACAAAATCCTTACATTTGGAAGCATATAACAACATTCATTAGAGAGATTTAAAATAAGTAAAATGAAATGTAATCGGTTTGTAAATGGTGGTGTTCTAGATCATGACCTCAAAGTTAGAATAGTAAAAGTAAAAACATCAAGCCTAAGTTATCTTGAGAAATTATACTTAATTCAACTCACTGGGTCTTTTTTCCAACTACAAAAGGATATATTCATACATAAAACACACCACGAGAACTTAGGCCGGTTACAAAATTTTACCAGAGGACTAACTTTCAGTATTGACAGCCTATGTATGTAAGACACCTCAAAAGACATCAAACAAAATTGACAGCCAACTACTTCCCTTTCAGCATTTCCACATAGGAAATGATATTTCAACTCTTGTTTTAACAGAGCAAACAATTCAATTAACAAAGTGTATACACAAAAATACTACTTTCTTTGTCAGTGAAAAACCAGCATATACAAAAGCAACATTACCCAGAAATTTAGAATAAAGTCAACTAATTCACAAAAGACTAATCTAGTAATCAATCCAAAGTTTACCCCTGAAGCAATTTCAACTTCCATCATTTTCTCCTTTTTTTTTTCATTATTCATCTTCTTGTAAGGGATCTTACATTTTTCAGATTATGAAATCAAAGAATCGCCCAAAGAAAAGCACAAAAACTTGTGTGTTGAAGGGACTAACCTGGTTATGAACAGCTCGTTCAACAGCAGATCCAAACCACCCATTTGCACAAATCTTGAAAACCCCCAAGAACAAACAAAACCCACAAAAAACAAAGAACATAAAATGTCCTAATCTCTTCTTCTCCTTGATACTCCTTCCAAACAAAGGAACCAAACCCCCATGAACACCTCCTCTCTGACTATGCTGCTGCTTCTTCTCGGAAGCAGTGGGGTCCGACCCATCAACCCAAGTTGGGTCATTATGGTTGGGCGACCTGGGAGAATTCACCTGAACCTCGATCTCATGATGGGTGTTCTGAAGATGACCCCCACGCTTGAACGAAAAGGCCCTCCTCGTCATCGAGCCAGAAAATCTTGGGCTGTTGATTCTCTGAGAAGCGCCATCACTGCTACATGTTTGATGATGATGTTGTTGTTGGTAACCCATTAATTCTTGAGAAGAAGAGATCTGATCAGAAGATGGTATTAATGAAGGGAGAGAAGGCTGGTGAAGATGAACATGGGTGTCTGTATCTCCACCATTAACGAACCAGCTTTCGAGCTTTTTCCACATGCAGAGAATTTTTGTACGTTTCGTTTCTTTTCTTTTCTTTCTTTAATTTTGGTTTTTGAGTTTTTTTTTTTTTAATTATTCTTCGATTAATTTATGTGCGCCATTAAAAAAGGTGAAAAATAAAAATAAAAAAAGAAATTCTTTCTTTTTGTTGGGGTAATTTTGGAATTGTCGAGAAAGAACCCCAAATTCCTCGGAAAATATCAAAGATTGCCACCATGAGCTCTTGCAGCTGTAACAGTACTGTATCACAACCTTGTATATTTGACTGCGAATTGAAAGAAAATATCATAA
>JAJIYU010005394.1:0-22385 GCA_030144865.1 Tinospora cordifolia
CTTCCAACGTAATTATGTCCAACCTAAACACACCAAAAATTTTCGGCCACTCAATCAAAATCCAATTATTGGAGCAACAATCGAGATACATATTTTCACTGGAAGTAATTTCTCCATAGAATCAAAGACTGAAGAAGGTCAATTTCACAGAATCTGTAGTGGCCCAAGAGATCAGAATTTATCTGAGCTCAGAAATAACACATTGTCTTCCCCTCTTCTCTCTCCTTTTAATTCCCCCTTGTATTAGTGGATGGTTAGCTTACTGCTCACATTAAAATGAACAAAAGAACAAAAAAGGTGAAAAAAGCCAAAGCTTACTGACCACAAGACAATTTCCTCCTACAATAAAAACCCGGAAAACTTCCTTCTGCAACCCCACTGCTTTTAAATAAGGATTTGGGCACTTGATCAGTGTCAGAAAATAATATTTCTGTGTCCATACTTGTCTTTACTACTTCCTATCAATATCACCGAGGCATGGACAATCAAATTCATAACTTGAGTTTTGACGTTGTTCTTCTTTTGTTTACAAGGACAAAAGTAAACAAAAGAAGTAAGATGGTTATTCCCAAAAGAGCCATCATCTTCCAAGAAATGGCTCTGTCCAGATACATAAAAATACTCATCTGCCTTTCCTGCAAAATATTTGGGTAACACAGATCACCAAGTAAGAATGTGCCAGATTTGGAAATTACTGCTCCAAGAGGGTTTATGCAAGGAAAACTCAATTTAATTTCACAGGCAGGGCCAACATGAAGAAAACATGCATGCTGTTACCAACAACAAAAACAAGGGTTTCATCATAGTAAAAAACAATGCTAAATCCAAATTTGTTTAAATGACTCAAAACTCTTGAGCCAGTTGGGATTACACAATGAAGTTCCCTCTCCCATATTGCCAGTACTACCACAAGAATGATCTGGATCAAGAATTGAATCAGGTCTGCATTAAAGGGCATAAGCAAGGACAAAATCTTTCGACCTTTTCACATAACATTATATTGTTTTAATCCAATTTAGTATGCAAATTCTTCAACAACAAACTTTCATTTAGCCAAAACACATTTTGCCTCAAACTATTTGCACTGCATTGAACACTTATGCTGTTAAAAAAGCAACGCAAGCATTGATAGTATTTTTTTTTTTTTTTTGAATAATATATAAAATGGTTAAAGCCTGATGGTGTTCAATAACAAGTAGATATTAGAGCAACTTAGCATCCTGATTTCAATGTTCTTATCCCATGTTTAACTAATGCTTATAGCAGCTTTATTGCAGGGCTTTCTCCCTTCTTTTGGAATTCCCAATCTCTATGTACATCTGCCTAAAAGAAAGGTTCCAATGGAATTAATTGTATACAATTTGGAGATCCCATCCAAGATGAACAATACCAGAATTGTAGCTAAGACCTATACTACTATATTCAGTTGGATGCTTAAACTGCAAAGCAAGATTTATCTTTTGTTCTTCCTTTTCAGTTCACAACAAAGGGTGAGCATTGAAAATTTAAATATGCATTGAAGACTTAATTTGGCTATAGAAGAAAAAATAGGATACAAAAAAATTCGAACTAACCACTTCAGCCAACTTCTCCATGAAATGTTTCCTCTGCTGGGCAAATATTTGCTGGGCGTGCTTATAGAGCTCCACATCAAGGCTGTTTAGAGATATTATTTGTTCAAGGATCATCTCTGGAATGAGCTGGCGTGCCTATGTTCCAAATTAATGTGAGTAACAAATGGAGCAAAGAGCAAACAAAATTCAACCTGGAAAATGATCTGAAAAAGTAATCTAGAAATAACCTCCACTACTTAAGTGATCGAAACCTACCTAAAATAAAAATGAATAAACAAATAAAAAAGAAGAAGGTCAAACCATCTAGCTAAGTCAGTGCATTTGCTAACCCCAAAACTTTACTTTGAATACATCCTTCCCCAATTATCTCAGAACTTCATCACATAGTACATGCAATACCAGAAGGATGCCTTCAGTAGTGAATGTTGACAAATAATAACACATTTTTTTATCCATTGCCATAAAGAATAATGACCATGATGGTAAGATTTGCTCTTTCTCATCTCTGCTAAATTAGCAACTAATTAGAAAGATTATTATTAACAAAGTAACAACTGAATGAGGACCAAATTTTTTGAACATTTCAGTCTGGAATTGTGTTTTAGAATAAGAACAAAGCAAAGAGGTTACCAAAGAAAGAAGGAAAGAATAAAAAACCAACTTGAAGTCAAAAAGAAAAGCAACTAGAAAACCAAAAAAAAAAAAAAAAAAGACTTTGAAAAGTCTTGTTCATTTATAAATGCAGATCAATTAATTATATATTAACTCAGGTGCGCCTTATATGCTCTCTGTTGGAATGCATATGTAAAATGACTCGCCTCACTAACTCAGGTGTGTACCTTAATGCACCTTGGTGTTCCTATTCTGCAAAAAAATTATTTCTTCATAAAGCTTTCAGTAAAAATATATATAAGACATTATTATTTCCAACTACATAGGGTTGGAGACACGAATCCTTTTTCTCAATTTTGTGCTATCATAAATACTACACACTATATAACATAGAGAACATTGAAAGAAATTTGTGTTCTGAACTTCTATTTTTATAACAACAATAAGTAGTCGTTACAAAGGTGTCACAATTGATACTTATTCTTCTTTGCTTTTATGTTTCTTTCTTCAATTAATATTTTGAATAAAAAAGAAATAAGCATAAAATTATTACACTAATAACTAGCAAAATAGAATACCAGTGCAGTTATGAACACTGAAAACTTTAAGAGTTAAGGAAGAGATCTAATTAGGAGTATAGACAATAGACGAAAACTGAGTTTTCCATAATTAAACGAGAAACTAATATTTGCTTGTGCTGGAATAGTTAACTAATAATATTGAAACACAAGTTCACACACCATAACCGTATCTCTCCCCATTAGAGATCTCACCTATTCAAGATACCAGCACACTTTATCAAGTCATTCTTAAATTGAAATGGAATATAGCAAATTCCACAATTTGGCCTTGAAGGTCTCCAATTTGGACCACCAACAGGTACTTCTGATCACATCCCATTTATGTATCACCATGTACATTATGAATGTATAAGATAACATAAATACCTCACATCTAATACAAATATCATATTCCTAGTGGATAAATTATCAAAAGATATCATGTTGAGGCTATCTTGGAGTTGCACTTAGGGTGGAAGGGAGTTCCATCATATCCTTTCCATCAAGCTAGTGCTAACTTAGGTCTTGCTCTAGAGTCAGTCATGTCTATTGTAGCTTTTCAGTTCTATACAGGATTGTACCCATTTACTTTAGTACTCTAAAATGTGTAACTTAGCCCTTACTGAGTTATTTGAGATCAACCAATCAAAGTAGGCACCACTGCACCAGTGCATGCCTGTATTTGAGGAAACGGAAAGAATTTATCTTACCTCCTTTGAAAAGATTGCCGGGTACACCTTTTTCAGTGAAGTGGTCCGTCGCCGTGTTTGTGCCTTGCGTGTACTAGAAACACACAATTCATAAGCTTCCATAAGTCCTTCAACTGTCATCTGTAATTTTGGAAGATTCCAAAATGATCAAAAGAATGGATAATAAAAGAATGAGAATCATGCATCTCCAATTAAGTAGAGTGTGATCATTGCTACATGTTTATAAATAAGAATCTAAAATGTCCAATAGAATAAAGTTGATCTTACAGTTTCATTTTTTGCATTGACATTTCCATGCATAGCATTTTCACTTGCATTTTGGTCACCACTGCCATTCTATCATGTCAGGACAAAAAACATCAGCAAAAACTAAGATGAGATTTACAAGTATAAAAATATGATTTTAATTATTACCAAGTAGATGTGCACACACCTGAAGTTGATCAATATCATGCTCAGAATCTGGAAATGTAGATCTGAATTCTGTATGACAAAAAGTAATTTAATTAGAAATAGGAAAAGGAAGAACCTGAATGAACAGACAATGGAAAAGCATGTTCTAATTAAAAACACAAGCCATAAATAATAACTCAAAGGAAAACATGTAGTTTGGATGAATGGTAATTATCTTAAAGTTCAATATACAGAAAGAAAAGAAAGAAAGTCAACTTGGAAATGGTTGTTAATCTAGTAGAGCCAATAAGGCCCATGCAATTAGGGTTTGTTGATTTGAGTTTTGCCACAAGATCCAATGATTGTATCAACATGGTAAAGAGGTGGCTTTGAAACCTAAAGGTTCCCAGTTGTCACTGCCTCACCTTCGGAAGTGAGAAGGATTAATGAGCTAAAAAGAGGCCTAGTACCTCCTTGAGAGTACAGTATGGTGATGGAGTTGATTATACAACTAATTACAAAAATTATTTCTCATAAAAAAGGATCCAATAGTTGTTTTTACTCTTGCCTGTATTATTACTGACATCTTTCTTGATGTCTAAGCCTAGTGATTGCAACTGGGAAAGCACCTGTGCTCCAACAACATTTGAAAACAATGTTGCAGATTCTTTGTGATCCTCGGTGAGCCCTACATATAACATATCATCCAACCTCCTCTGCAAGATTTACAGTGACCTACATTGATTGCCAACTTTAAGGGAGAAAAGAATAAAAATTCATGAGACAATATAAACCAACACTTCGTAATTTAGATTTTTTGCCACCTTTGCAACTTCAAGCACATATTCTCCAAGAGCTTGATACTTCCTAACGCAGTGGCGCACTTCATGTGCGCACTCCAAGTAAGAGTTGTTTGTTAGTCCTGCAACCTTTTAATGAAATCAATTTAGCCAGAAATACCTCAATTAAAAAGATTTTAACTGTGCAAGGGTTGAACAAGAATAATAAAAATCTTATAGAGAAGTACAGTGCATACACATTTTCAGCACTCACTATTAGCACTCAGCTCATTAAGACATTGGATATCCGCAAATCAAGCATCAATACCAGATTTGAGAACACCAAACACATACCATATGGTTTTATGTTAAAATTATGCACCAAGATCATGTATAGTAAATATCATGTGCTGAGGTCATGTATACTTAAAATTAACAAGTCACATATAAATGACAAGGCTACAGCAAATCCTCTCAAGAAGCAAGAAAAAAGGCTGGGATTTTTTCGTGGAAAAAATAAAGTGTAAAGAAGTTTATAGACAGCAACTAAATGGGTATATCATATAGGACATTTGACACACAAACATTGTAGTTAATAAATAATGGCAAAATTAACCAAAGAAGTTGCCTTAAAACTTTTGTGTAATTTGGAATATACTCATCTTTCTCAATTGAGTTGAAGTCAAAATTTTACTTATGCAAGGAAGTTTTGCAAGCACTTAAACAAAAGGGCGTAGAACAATGACTAATTCAAGAGAAAAGGAAAGGACAGTTTCCAACATCTAAACTTCCAATGTGCATTCATGCACTAAATGTAGTGCTTGGTTATTAACTTGGTAAAAGTCATGTATATTTTACATTTGGCTAAAACAAATTGTTAAGGAATAGAAGGCAAATTCTGACTATGCATGACTAGGTCAATATGAGAATTTGGCTTTCATTACATAATCAGATGGTCAATTGGGGATCACAGTTGGCAAACTTTAACATGTATAAATCACAAAAGAGAAGAGAAAAGAGGAATATGGCTGGCCTTTGTCTTCAATTTATCATTCTAATTACTATCAGTTGTAATTGTACCACATAAGTGAACAATTTGAAACAGGTGTTTCCAAGGCCCCCTTAAACACACATAAGCAAAATATATATGGTTACAGATTTACAGTAATAGCACGTCATGAACACAGTGATATATACCTGAAAGGTGGCCCCATTGTGAACAATGTCATGTGCTATAGGGTCATTTATGAATTTGTGCAACGGCATGACCATTTCTTCCATATCATATGGATCATTGCTTTCTTTGGTATTGTCAAAATCTCCTCGTTTTCTCGCATCTCTCTGTATATTAAAAGGCAAAGAAAAAAGAACAAATGAGAGAGAAATAATAGAGTAAGACATAAAACTATAACGGGCAACATTCCTAGTATTTCATCAAACAAAAGGCATTCAGAGGAAGGTTGAGATAATCTATAAAGAACAAGAGAATCAGAAACTCCTACAAAGCCACCTACGTACTCATAAGACAAGTAGGTGGTGTTAACTTATTTAACATGTACTATAAAATAAAGTTCTGTGGTAGTAGAGGTTTAAGCTTTTAAATAATAAGCAAAACTTTTTTGCTTACTTTATAGAGGCTATACCATGTACTTCAATTATAGGTAAAGTAAAAGATTAACTAAAATTTTGTTTAACCATCCTCTACTTTTTAAAAGGTTGCAACTAGAGTTAACAAACACCACCTAGCTTAAAACTCCTCTCATTACTAAATAATTTCCATATCCTTGCCATTAGAGGTTGGTCTCAAAGATAAGCTACAGTATCACCAAGGAGTCGCTAGACAGCCTAGACTAGTCTATCTCTCATTAAAAATGAAAACGGATGAAGGTGAATCCTAGGCAATTGGCTCATCCAGGCAAGATGATGCTTAGGCAGTTGTGAATAACATTTATTACTTACAAGTTAAATAGTAAGTTAGTTTTACACATACAAAACATGTAGATAGGATTACATATATATTCAACAATAAAAAAAAGTCAAATCTAGTGCAAAATAACTAGATTTGACACTTTTTAGTTTTGTGTACACAAATCAGAAATGAGGAAAGAAAACATATCGAAAATAAGACAAGTTGGCATATAGTGAAAAATATTGATGACTTATTTGATGCAATAATTAGGACAAAAGCAACATATTTGTGACGATACAGCAAAAATAACTTACAAAAATTGAAATAAAAGGACAACATTAAAATTAAGTTATGTGAAGGATCAGGGAAGTAATGGTACTAGAAAATTAGTCCAATGCTATATAAATTTACTTGCTCCCTTTAGACTTTCAAAGATTTTGAAAAAAACCCCACCTGATGTAGTTACAATTAACCTAGGTAATGATCTATTTGTTGCCTATGAGCGGCCTTAACAACGCTAACTCTCATGAAAAACACTTCAAGATTCCAGATTCTAGCAGGGGAAAAAACAAAAGATGCAATGCACATGGAAATAAAAAAGCAACCTAGAACCAAAGAAAATATTCATTTGGGACGAGAAATAATGGGAGTAAAATCTATTACCTTCTCAATCCCTACATAGCTTACACGCATTACAACAATAAAGTATAAAATCCTTCAAATTCAATATGAACAACATATACCTTTTTAGGCCAACCTCATGTAGTTAGAAAAGGGCTTGTTGAGTTAAGTTGAATTGAGTTTAGGATACCATTATTTCAAAGTAAGTTCTTAAAATTATAAAATAAAGGAGAGTTTTGAACTTAATAAAGGAGATAGCAGATTGGATCGTGTAGGTTCTCCTCACTCCCAGGTTGGATTTCATGGACCTTTGGTCATACTAGTTCATGCCTTTGCAAATCTCTTATAACCTTTATCCACAACCAAGCTAGCCCCACCGTCCCCACATGCTAAAATTCTTACAAAATTCATCCTTACCATCTAAAATTAAAGTGTTTGTATGAATATTATCTCATAGGAGTTTCGACAGTACAGATAGAATCCAAAGAAAGCTTCCATTCAGTTGGCCTACCAGGAGCATTTCAACCAACTGGATCCCCCTAAACTCAAGTTGATACAATATCTGAAAAGGAGGTTGGACTACTCTTTTAAGATACATTTATCCCTCCCTAACGCTTTGATCGGGTCAGGCATGGTCCACTAATTTAGGCAGTCCAAGCTTGCCCCTGAATCTTTTTTCAAGAGAGCCTTGATGTCCTATTTTACCAGGACAAGAAGCCCCCACAGTGGTGAAATAGAGTTGGGAGAATGCTTGTGCTACTGTTCAGATGGGGAGGGGGCGGGCGGGGGGTCAGTTGTCCTAACCAACTAGTCCCTCCCTGTATGCCCCTAGAGCACGCATGTATCTATCACCTCACTATTGTATTTTGTGTCACTCAAATGAGGATTCTATTGATCATATTTTCCTTCGGTGAGAGGTGCTATTAAGCTTTGAGAGAATTGGACCTTCCACAGTGGACTGATCTCGATCCTTGTTCCATTGAAGATTGCTTTCTTCCAACTCTAGGTTTTGTTACCACTAATTTAAGACGGACACAACTACTCTAGCCTATTTTGCGACTGTTTGGGATATTTGGTTAGGGATGAGTAACAGAATCTGTACAAAGAAATCTAGGGAGATGGGCAAATTGTGTGATAATGTGAATCTTGAATCAAGTTCTTGGGTGCATGCAACATCTATTTTGTACAACTTATCTCTCTTGGACTCGTTAATTGATCGGGATAGATACTAGAGGAGTAGTTAGGGTTTTGACGGATTTCTGTTTTTAGATGTTCTGATGTTGTAATTACAACTAGTCTTATCAATACATCATTTGTTTCCCCTCAAATAAAAAATAAAAAATAAAAAAGAGCAAAAAAAAGGAAGAAAGGAAGGGATGGATGTTCATTGAAGATTAAAAAAGGATAAGAAAGCAAGATCATCCATTTTATTTAATTCTTTTGGATTCCTCAACAGGCCTTGCAATAATATAACATGAAAGTCTTAAACATTGGGACCTTGCAATCCTGAAGGAAAAACAGATCTTGAACTGATTGTCCTTTTGATTCTATCAGTAATGATGTTTAGTACACAATGATCAATCAAAGATAGATTTGGAAATCAAAAGAAGCATTAGATAACAAAATGACCATAGGGAAAACCAAACTGAATTCTGAAATGCTTCTGTAGATTTTTCTAGATATACTGGCTATTAAGGATCAAAGAACCTCATCAAATTAATATTAGCTCAATGTTGTTTTGTTCTACCAAGTTCACCATTTCAGCGTATTGAAACTAAATAAGCAGCTATTAAGGCATCATTCAAGTGAAGCAGTAGTGTTTGCAGTCGTATTCTATTCTCAAACTTGTCCTTGTTTGAATTTTTCTTTTTTAAGGATTTATAGGTAATATTATGCACCATTACCGCCCAACGCTTTATAGTGATTTTGAGGTTTAATTTATCTTGAATCATCAAGTTGTAACTAGATACAATTACAAGGGAGGGCTATATGAATAATTTTCCACATATTCACCCTATCAAAGGCCAATTTGATATCTAAATTACAAGGCATTTAGTCTTTTTAAATTATCTTTCCCTATGTTATTTTCCCCATTTGGAAGAGTTTTTTCAAAGTGTGTTTGGAGCAAAGACCGTTTTTGAGGTCTTTAAGAACTCTTGCTTCTACCTGAATTGTGATGGACAAAAAAAAAAAAAAAAAAAAAAAAAACAGAAAAAACAAACTTTGGCTTTTAAAAAAAGCTCGGAGCAATCAACTTTTCCCAAAAGTGCTTTAGGTAGAACCACTTCTCAAAAAAGCACTTTTGCAAAAGTTCTCTCAATCGGAAAATTTAGGTCATCCTCTTCCTTTATTGTTATTATGTAGCATTAATACATTGCTCTTCTTAATTGGCGTGTCCAAGGCCTTTCTTGTGTATGTCCAAACCACCTTAATCATTTTTCTCGCATTGTACCTCCAATTGGAACTACTCCTACCATTTCCCAGATGTGCTCATTTCCAATTCTATCTTTTATAGTTTTACCACATGTCTATCTTAGTATATCATTTCTGTTATACATATATTAGTCCGCTAAGATGTTCTTAAATGTCTTAACTTTTTGTTCCATCAAACATGGTTGGCCTAATAGAAACTATATCCTCTAAACTTCAATGGATGTGCCAATCATATATAGTACTCCAGAAAGCTTTCCACCACTCGACACATCCTGCTTTAAATCTATGGTTCTCATCCAAACTATAGATCTTTTAAAAGCTATGAATTATGTTTAGCATGTTGTAGACGCTATTTGTTACGTTTATTTGTGTCATATAGCATCAGATGTCATTGGCACCCAAGCTAAGAGGCCGCCAACTGGAATTCTAAGTCAGCCTTGTCCCATGATGCTGTTTGTTACTCCTTAAATCTTACCATGACAAGCACCCTTTTCCCAATCCCAAACTTTACCACCTGTCGGAACCGCCAATAAAGATGTGGTTTGACGATTGAAGGCAAAGCAGTTTTTTGAGGCATCATGAGTTCAATAATACGATATGGGTGCAGCAGAGATCTTCTTGATGTGATTATAGGTCCTACAAGAAGTAACACCCTATTAATCTACTTGGAAGAGATTTCGAAATGCGATTCATTCAAGTGCATGCAATGTTACTATTGATGTGGGGAGGAAAAACACCCAAAAGTGTTCCACTGTAAAGTTGTATTCATGAGAACTGTCTTCTAAGAATAACACCAGATTTCTTTACCATTGTAAAGTTGTATTCATGAGAATTGTCCAAAAGTGTTCCATCATTGTAAAGTTGTAAAGTTGCTTTAGTAAATTTCTTCTTCCCGTGAATTCTTTACCATTGTCACCCATCCAGTAACGATATTCATTTTCAAAAAGCAGTAGAGAAGCGTTCACATGTGATGGCAGCAACCGCTGTCTGGGATGTACAACGGGTTATTTAGTTAGGAAATCCTACCTCAACCCCAAAATCCAAGTAACGGCAGCAATCCTCATTCAAATAGCAGTCAAGGTGTTTTTTTTCCCTTGAGTACTAGATGGTTGTATCAAGACAGTGACTCCTTGAGACAAATTTTCAAACTTTTTACAGCATCCATTTCCAAGGAATGAAAATTCAATTTCGCCCCAAACTTCGACATTTGAAAATTAGAATTAATTCGAAGAGTTCAAGAAATTCGAAATAATTTTTGTAAAAATTTTTTAACTTAGAAAATTTCAAAAAAATATTATATGAATGTTAAAATATGCACAATTTCTATAAAAAATGTCAAAAACAAACATAATAAATACATTATACATATAATGGTTTCGAATATATATATGTTAACACTAATAGTGCTAATGCACATCACGCTTGTTAACTTAAAACTATTAGGAACGAGATAAAAACAAAAAGAAATTTATCGTCAAACTCTAATATAAACCATGATTTTCATTTATCGTTCTTCTCTTAGGCTTTTAGCTTATTTTTCACTTTTCTCTTTTCTCTCTATAATCTCTTCTTCAGGCTATAGCTCATGCTTCTTTCTCTTGGATAGCCACTCGTCAATTTTACATATCTCGCCTTAAATCTTCTTCATTTATAGAGAATGATTTTTTGTATAATCTTTATAATTATACAGAAGAATCTTTGTACACTACATAAATTCTTTCATAAAAAATGCTCCTTTTTACGGCTTTTATACATTTTTTTTCTACAAAAATCTTTAAAACTTCGATTTTAAGTGAACTTCGCCGATTTTTTCGAAGATTTCGACGAAATTTTGTAATTTTATAATTACAAGTGAACTTCGTTTCGATTGTCCAAATTACCTAATTAATTCGGCTACTTTCGACAAAATTCGTCTAATTTTTATATCATGTCCATTTCAACTACTTAAATTTTCATCCAAGTGCCTCTGTCACATCCAGTAAGAGTAGAGTGATCATTGTCGCCATCACCATGGGGTAAAATCGTAGAAACAACTTCTTTCTATGAAAAGGTAAGCTTGTGTATAATAGATCCAAAAATGGTCTAACACTTCACAAATACCCTATGCATAAACAAGACTCAAGAAATCAGGATTTGTTTAGTATGCAGGATAATAAGAGATTAATTTTACGGGATTAGATAGAATTGACTTAGTTAAAAATAAAATATTCCATGATTGGAAAAGATAGCATAAGTAATTAATTTTTTGATAACCTAATTTTTAAATTTAAATTAAACCTTAAAAACAATTTTCTGGGTTTGTGAAGAAATAGGATTGGATTGGCTAGAAATAAAGTATTCCCATGTTTGGGAGAAGATAGAATAAGTAATTTTTTGATAACCTATTTTTTAGATTAAATAAATTCTTAACAAATCATTAGCTAGTTTTATAAATCACAAACCAACAACAAATCACTAGTTTAGCAAATTGCAAAAGCTATTTGGGATCTGTTATACATTCCAAAGCATATTGCAACATTTTCTTAAGAAGAAGAAGACAAAAAAAAAAAAATCGGATAAAGTCAAAGCAACCTTGACTATTTGGAGGCCCAGGGCAATATATAAAAAATGGGGCCCTTCCATAATTTAATAAACTATAATCTCAATAAATATCAAACAAATATGTTACAACTACATATTTTCATAAATAAACAAATACTTCTAAAAATAACATATGGTAACCATATCCAAAATATTAAAATAACTTATCACAAAAAAAAAAGTCAAATACATTTAGGAATGCTTCCAAAAATATTTTAATGATACTAAAATACAAAAATACATTTTCAAAATTTATACTAAAAAACTTATCTAATGCTAGCACTTTTTACTTTTTGATGATTTTGTGGTGTTTGAACGTAAGCTTGACTAATCTACCATAGGGGCACATGCTCGCCCCAAAGCTAAGACCCAGGAAGAGCCTTAAGTCGATGCATGTGTGACTTGAACCCAAGGCACAAGTCTTGGCATCATGCTGTTCAGGCATTGTACCCAAGGCCAACATTATGCTAATGCCCCTAAGGGCAATGCTAGCACTTTTTAAAGATAAACTTAATTGTTAATCATCACAAAAACACAAGCAAAGAATCAATACAATAACATTTTCAAATAATTAAAACAAAGTGAAAATTATCTTAAATTTCATACAAATATTTATGCAACTTAAAACCACAAGACTAACACTACATAAATTTACACAATTATTGAAAATCACAAGTCCTACAAAATCTTTTACCAGAAAAATCTTATACAAATATTAAAGAGTAATAAGATGAAGAAAATGTCAAATATTTGTTGATTATGTTAACAATTTCAATATTGTTTTGATAAAATTGTTATACTCAAATCAAATAAAAAATTGTACAAATTAAGTAATATGTTTAAATAATAAAAAAATATAAAGATGGGCATCATAGGTGCACTATGTGATAGCACAAGTGTTGCTAGATGCAAAACAAAGTGTTGAAAAAGAAAAATAAGGAGCAAAGAAAAAGAGTAGGCACAAATAATAAGAAGAAGAAACAAATTGGTAAACACCTAAATACTAAAGAAATACTGACAAAAAAATTAATGGAGTGTTGTTGTTGTCTCATTCAATCACTTAATAGAAAATTACATTGAGCAAGGGTTTTGATAAGTAGAAACTGTAATTAGGAGCAATAAATGGTAACTAATATTTTTGAACAAAAAAGTTAAAAGTGAGTTTTTTTTTTTAAAAAAAAAGAAGAAACCTAATTTTAAAATATTAATGTGTATATACATGTGCTTGGTCCCAAGGTGTTTGACCTTCCCACCCCTACTCAGGGCTGGCCCTAAATAAACTAATCCCACTATTTTTGGTGTACTTTATCCTACATTGGTGGGATAAAATAGTAGGGGCAAAATATACATAATCTTTTATTATGTATATGCGAGTTATCAAACTCATACTTTGCTGGAATGATAACCCTCAAGAGGTATCCTTAACGGGTGCATGAAATCATGCACAAGCAAAACACTTGTTGTTTTACATCAGAAATTAGCAAACTTGAGACACGTTTTCAAGGCTTATTTTTGGGGTTTAAGTGGGGAAAAATTCATTAAAGTGATGGCCCAAGAACAACCCCACAATAAGGTACAAATCCCATGCAATTTCAAGCCTGAAAACGGGTGAAAATGTCTATCAGGTAAGTTGCAAGTTGACTCATCACTTAGGTGTGATTTCAAGAGCAGAATGGTGAAAAATCAGGGATTTCAGCATTAGATATCACGTCCAAAACAGCCAAAAAAAGACCTCTTAAAAGAGTGGTAAGTGGCATAAAGGACTTGTGAAAATGAGTTACAATGAGTGTACAAGACCTAGCTAATTTAGGTTAGTTTTGGACTTGTCAAAGTGAGTAACTTGCTGATTTACCACCTTCCACTAGCAAGGAAACTTAGTAGTTTGACTTAGAGTGGGACTTAGGATAAACCTCAAGTCATGTGACACAAATCTGGTAACAAGTACGAGTATCAGACCACATGATATTACAAGTAGTAGTAGGACTTTCATAGAACATTTAAGTAACATTATTGTTGAATAATAGGATAGGCTTTTTCCCCTCCAGATTTGTGAAAGGGATACTCAAGTGATTACCTCAAGTGGTGCGTTAGGTGGAATATAAATGCTTGAATATGATTAACCTTAGATTGTTTGTTTAATTTAGGGGCTTGATAGTGTGAATACATATGTTTATATATACATTGAAATGAGTTGATATGTATGCTTGAATCATGATCATGAACACATATGATAAATGTCAATTGATTGGTTCACATGAAGTCCATATAAAGTCATGTTGGTTTTCTTAGTATATCATGACATAGAAGATAATGATGGATACCTTAAAGTAATTTTGTGATGATGATTATGTGAACTATTTAATGCTATGATATGATATTGTGTGATTTTGTTGTTAAAATGTATGTTGAAATTCAGACTACAAAGATGAGAACTACATACCGAGGCAATCTCCTTGTAAAGGCATCTTTGGTGTACCCTACCTTAAGATTCTATGAGAATGGCTTTAAGCCTAGAAATTGAACTATTGATCTAAATATAAACCAATCCTTAGAAAGAAGTTTGGATTGGATGATTGACATGTGTAGGTATCATCCTGGGACCGTGTCTTGAACTATAAGGGTCACCAAGGGTAATACTTTTTAGTCTTAATGTCAACTACAACAGATGGTTGTTTGAAACAATTAATGAATGACAAGTCTTTGCATGGTTGTGTATTTACACTTGAGTAATAAATTGTGTAAGAACAACAAGAGCCACTAGGCTATTTGAGCTCACCCATAATTTTTTTTTTTAGATGTAGTGGACAATAAGCAAAATCACCTTTAGGGTGGAAATTTCAAAAGTTCATTTTTGATTAAAAAAAGAGATTTTACAAAAAGTTTGTTAATTTTAGAACTTCCATTGTTGTAATTAATTTTGGTCATAGTTAGTGTCGTGAGGGCACCTATGTTTATCTTTTCGAAGTTTTTTGATGACTCTGGAGTACATTGAATTAATATTTTATGATTTATGTTTTGATCTAATCATGGTCAGACCTTGAATATTGATATTGATATGGATTCCATGTTCCCAAGAAAAAGGACACATTTCATAATGATGACCACGATAGATATTAGAAAACAATAAGTAACACTCCACTTTGATGAGTGATTACGCATATGAGATACTTTAGAAAACAATAAGTACATATGATACTTAATAAAAAAATGTTTTCTTGAAAAACTAAGCTTAATACCTTTTTCATAAAATATCACGTTTTGAAGATTAAAATGAAAAAAATTAAAAAAATAATCCCCTTAGAATGAATTCCACCCTAGTGCAATCAAACATAAAAATAAGACTAAAATTAATAGTATCTCCTTCTATCTCGGGTTCAAAACAACCACTTAGTGATGGATTTTAGGATAGAGAAACTAAGAACAACTTAGCGTACACACAATTGGGTATAGACACACTTTACCAAGGGTACATTGGTATGCAGTTGGAAGATGGAGCTAAGCTCGCATTTTCAAATCTCTTCACAAGTATAAATTGTCAATTAACAAAACGACAGTTAACATTCACACACTTCTAAATTCTAATCGATAAGCCTTGCCCTCACAAATAATATGGTTAAATTTTTGGAGATAACCTTGTCAATACTACCTACAAGTCTAACAGGTCTTGCTAACGTGGAAACTCAAAAGTACTCAAAAAACACTTGCTTCTCTCAAATTACACAAATGAAAATTTTACCACAGCAATGACCAACATTAATTGTTGTCATTAAACAAAGTAGCAACTGTGATGTCATTAATTCATACCCATTCTAGTTTGGTCCTTATGTTACTAGTACATCCTTTGAATGCCCCATGAAAAGAGAATTTATCTCATCTACCATGCAGCTGAAATCAATGGGAAACCACAACACATAAGTCAACTTTTTGAACTATTTCACTTTAGATGCTTTGTGTCCATGATCCATTTTCCCATATGAAAATGAACTAGAAGTCATCTTTGAGTTTAATCCTTTTAAATGGTTGTAAGCTATATCTAACCACTACTTCTTTATTATTAACTTATTGATATCTAACCTGATCTTCTTTATTCTTGATTTATCTAAATAAAGCCTTTTCCCTACAATATGAGTCACACGAATCAATTTCCACTACTACTCTTTCTAAAAGGCGAAATTTATTATTATATTGCAAGCAATCATGCCATTACATTTTTTCTTTTTATTCCAATGCTACCATTAAAAACAACTTCCATATGAAATGGCCATTATTTTATGTGTTCAAATCATCTTAATAATTACTTTTTTGTTTCATTCCAAACAAATTACTCCTATTGTCTCTCGGTCATTTATTTCTAATTATGTTTGTAAGTATTTTATCTTCATCCATCTAAACATTCACATTTCCATCACAACTAGAAACATACTAGTATCCTCAATTATTGTTTTTAATATTTATTATATTTATTGCAATCACACATATCACTTATCAAGACAATTTCACATTCATAATTGACAATTCCTTTTTTTATCTAAAGGCACCATCCATTCCATCTTTAAGTACTTTAAGATGCACTCTAACATCGAAATCACAAAAAGATCATAAAAATGCCCTTGCATATCTCCATTAGTCTCCTCATCTTCTCTATTTTTGTTTCAATGTCAATTTCACTTAAATAAAAAAAAAGGAAAATCCAAGATATCAAGTCAAGAGATGCCATACAATAAAATAGACATGATTACACTATTGCTCATAATGATATAAAATAGATAGAAGAAGATGAGAATTGAGATAGCTTTAAAAGAACAACAAACACAAAAATGTACAAAAAATAAATAAATAAATAAAACTAGCTACAACATGTTTGTCATGGTGGCTTTTAAAATGTCTATATCAAAACTTTTAACGTGTCTACATCAAAACATAGTGACTTTGTAAATAATTAAATAGTATAGGGAGGTTTAATTAATTTAAAGAACCGTTAATAAAAACAAAACCTACCTCCACCTCCTTGTTTCGTAAACCGGTCGCTGATTAATCTGATCGAACCTCGAACACACGAGAGCCCAGCTTGGGAGGCTCACTCCCAACAATTTTGAGTGACATCAACAAACTTCGACAACCAACATGCCACTCTAACGACCCTCAAACAATCCCCCAATGACCAATATGACATTCTTACAACTCTTGTTTCCTTATTTAACGTATTGTGAACTAGTATTTTCAAGGCGTCACCTAGACCATGGTATCCTTCACCTTAAGATTTGCTAACCCATGGGGCCATACCTATATAAGGCTAGGACTGAAGAGACCCTAGGCATAAAATGGGCCCACCCACCACAAGTTGGAGAAGCTTAGGGGGAGAGTCGAGAGTTAAACCCAAAATCCCTTGTTCATGACTCCTCCCAACCACCCAGCCAATACCCAGACCGTTTCTTTCCTCTTCACCTCTTCTTCTTCTTCTTCTTCTTCTTCCACTTTTCTCTCTTCTTTCGCAACTATATATTTTTTTTCTGACAACTTCCTCCTCTTTTTCTTTTTTTTTTTTCTTCTCTTCAGTTTGTCCTGTTTTCTTCTTCACCTCTCCTTCTTTACTCCCACGTCTCTCTTCTTTCTACAACTTCTTTCCTTTTTCTTCTTCCGTTTTCCCTCTCTTCTTCCCAGAACTTCTCTCCTTTTCTTTCTTTCTTCTTCTTCTTCTTCTTTTTTTTTTCTTTCTTCTTCTTCTTCTTTTTTTTTCTCTTCTTCACATCCCGTTTTCTTCTTCTTCTTCTTCTTCTTCTTCTTCTTCTTCTTCTTGCTTCAACTAGTTTTTACCTGCAACTTTTTTTTTAACAACTTCTCCATTTCTTCTTCTACTTCTTCCATCTTCTTCTACCTCCTACTCTGCTATATTATTTCTCTTCTTGCTGTTGCAACTGCTCCCTATCCTACTTCGCCTCCTCTCCTCTTGAAGGAGCAGTGCTACTTCTTCAAGAAGAAGATGATAAGGGGAGAAGAGGATGCCATAATCTTTAAGAATGACATTCTGTAATGTTGACAATTTTCCATAGTTTTAGTGTTCTTGACCTACTCATGGAATGAATTACTGTTTTGGTGTTGTTCTTGATCTATTCGTGACATGGATTAATGTTTATCCAAGGACCTCTAAATAAATATTTTTATCATCACCTAGGCCACACCTAGCCATCACCTTGACACCTTGAAAACATTGTAACAAAATTATGACACATAGAGGATTCAAGAATCAAGGATCTCATTTTCTGTATTTGCATACTTCTATGTAGCAATAAATTGAAAAAAATAAATAAATGTTAATTTAAGGAATTCTCAAAGATTGCTTCTCAAGTATCAATCCATCATGGGGAATAAATCTGTGTAACGGCTTCTTGTGTGAGATTGAAATTACTAGCAACAACCAGGACAAGTGTTTCGTGAATCTTTAATTAACCAATTAAAGGAAATATGAGAAAAAAAGGAATGCCTCAGAAAACATACTCGAGCAAATAGGTCCTCCCTCATCCAAGGAACCAAATACTTCCATGGCCAAATATCTAGTGTACTCACTCCATTATTCTTCGTACGTATCCGTTTAGTCATTTGGGTTGCAGAAGTTAAATTTGGATGCACCAAAAACCTAGCAGCAACTTCCACTGAAAATTCGTAAGTGCTAAAGACACGATCTACAGGGCTTCTTAATATGGTTACCACAGATGTTCTTTCCTTTGGCAGCCGAGACAACATGCTATAATCATCATGTGTAACCATCAGGCGACAATTTGGCTTGCTGCAAGTATGAACCCAAATTAGTAAATAATATACCATGGTCAGTCGTAAGGAAGTGGAATCAGTAAAGCTCTCACTTTGTTGGTAGTTGAGAATGGAAAACTCAACCTATCTAAAATACATGTCATAGACATGCAAATTTTTTTTTTTTTATAATTCAAAGCAATCTCCATCCATCATTAATAAAAAATAATAGATTAAGTGTGTGCAACTGTAAATCAACCATAATACTGACATAAGCAGCGTAACTTCCAATAAAGTTCAAAATGCTGCAGATGTGCATTATCAATAGACCACCCTAATAAACACAACAAAAACATATGATGTTTTGTTAAAGTTCAAATCAGGTATCATATATAAAATCCTAGTAGAAGTCCCTCTGTAGAAGCAGTACAATGTGAAAGAAAAAGAAGAACTACTACCTTGGATCAAACCGCAACTTGTCATATGAACGGGGGCATTCCAGATAACTAGCATATAGTTTTCTCAAAAAGCTGTCAAATTTTTTTTTAAAAATGTAAGAAGAGAGCTTAAAATCACAAGTAAGATGGAAGGTCCTTTTTTTTTCCATAAATAAGAGGCAGGAACCTTGTTGAAGAGTTGAGCTCAAATAGAACTTACCAGTGAAAATATGTGCGTCCTCCTGTTCTAGGGATATGGAGAAAGAAAAGCAACTCTTGCAGAGTATGTTTGTCTTTCTTGACTTTTTTGTCAAGTGAAGATACTGCCCACTTCCTGACAGCCGTTTGACACTTTGGAAAATCATCATTCTCAATAGAAGCAGCAGTTGCTGATCCAAACGCTGGGAACAAATTGATACATTCACTTCTCTCAAGTATATAAAAGAGCTAATATAGATAAATATATGCACAGCACTTTAGTCAATTGTGCAAGAAGACTCCATTTTACAGCATACAGCTAAGTACTGAGAAAGACAACCATAAAACAACAGAAAACTAGAAATACAATTTTTTCTTTCTTACCCAGTAATTCAACATACTCTTCCCTAAAGAACAGATTGAACAATAAAGTTGACTTAATAAATTACCTAGTGTGAGAAGAGCCAATGACAGGAGAAACTTTAGAGCAGGATCCATTTTCCTCCTTCCAAGTTCAACTACGTCCAAATAAAAAACAAGAAAATCAGAACCTCCCTCTGAATCTGAAAGGAAAAAAGGGAACGATTTTTAAATACAAGAATGGGAAAGGAAGATCAAGAAATAACAAAAGAACCACGCAGGAGAGAAGGCAGAAGTAAACTAAACATCAAAAATAAAAAAATTCCATAGGCAGCAACAACAGCAGCAGCAGAAGAAGACTCCAATCCAAACACTAGACCATTCACATAAGAATTTCAAAATAGAGGAAAGCAAATCCAGCGAAACCTTTTAAAGATATACCATAGGCACCAACAGCAGCAGCCGAAGAAGATTCCAATCCAAACACTAGACCATTCACATTAAAATTTTAAAACAAAGTTAAGTGAATCCAGCGAAACCCATTAAAGCAATAACAAAAGTAAAAGCGACTAGATCACAATGTATCAAGCATAAAAAATTTTATTTTTGGAAACGGAATGAAACATAATTGAACCTTAAACAGAGAAGGAAAATATGAATATATAGAAAGAAGGATCACTTTAGCTAAAAGAAAAAAAGAAACGAGAACGTAAGAAAAATCATTGAGAGGAAACTGAAAATCACAGAAAATCCAATAATAGAAACAAGAACAAAATTGGAATAGAGAGAGCCTCGAATTTCTCACACCTGCCTCGAATTCCAAACCCTCGTGTTCATAAGTTATGAACAAAACTCGCCATCATCATCTCAAAATCCCAACCTTTTTTTTTTTTTTTTTTTTTCGTTTTTCACATCCGACCAAGACAAGACCAAAATTTGGCAGGACCAAATCAAGCATGAAATGAAACCCTAGATTTCACGGGTCGGATGATCTTCGACGCTCGCCAAAGCCTCTTTAGGCCAAGTAGCGGCGAAGTGGCCGTCTTCATCAAAACGAGGATAGAATGAGGAAAAGGATCTAAAACCTTGGGGCAAAACAGGAAAGCCGACAAAAGTTGGGAATTGCAGAATTCGCGCAGTTCTCGATGACGTGAGCGCTGGGAACTCCAAGTTAGCTCGATAAGAGAACTGTTTGAACACTAACCCAACAAGGTCGTTAGAACTTGGTGATGGTTAAAAAGACGGGAATGCCACCCCCCCTTGCGCCTCTGTTCGAACAGACAGGCTGTTGTTATTTTTCCATTTTTTCTGTTTGTGGTAGACTGAATTATCTTATTTTCGTTTTCTTATATGCCTTCCAGCTGGGCAAATCAGTCGTGCGAGTCGTCGGCGGCGCACTCAGAAATGCGTTTAGGTGCACTCGACATGTGTCCAAAGGTTTTACTGAAAAAATAAAATAAAATCCAAAACTTAAATACTTCAAAAAATAATGATGTTATTTTGTGGAATTGAGGACGTTTCTGAAATCTAGTTTAAATACATTTTTTATATTTTAAAACATTTTTTTTTCAAAAAAGTTAAAACTCATACTGTTTTTCAAAAGTTGTGTGGAAAGACATATTTATCAAAAAAAAAAAAAAGAAATTAAGAATGTCATTTTGAGTTTTTTTTTTCTTTTTGATTCGTATAAACTTTATAGTACCAAACAAAAATTTAAACGTTGTAAATCAACTAGAAATAGAATTATAGCCTTAGTTTCTTTCTAAATTTTAAAATATTGTATTTAATTTTTTTCAAGTGCCATTCTAGCATAGAGAAAATGCTTTTGGAGACTTGTTGAGTCCTCGTAGGATCAATTTGAAAATCTTGACTTCAAGCTCGTCCATCCACATGGGGCAAGACATGACATGACACAACCCTCGGCATGGCGCCAATACAGGAATCAACAAGCATATGTGATATGACTCCACATTTAAGTGCCCATTGAAGCGCAGGCTACACAGCAGGCAGCACCATGCACCATGTTCCCTACCAAGTGGCAGAACATGACCATGTCACAGTAGTTATTTCCCGGGCCGGGAGCACCTCCGAAACACTGTTACATATATTAATAGTTCTACGAAATAGCAAGTTAGCAACCTTCTTTAAATCATGTCAAATATTCTGATCCGAGAAAAAAATGATATATTCAACGAAGTAATGTTAATGGGCATTGCTTCTCACATGATCTAAAAGAGGTCGCAAAAAGAAGCATTGAGGAACATCTGCAGATAGATGTAACGTAGGTAGCAGCAATAATAGAAAATTTGGATCAGAGTAACTATTTCAGGTACAAGACTGCAACTCCCATCTGACTTCATTACTCATTCGAAAGCACTGCCAAAGTGCACAAAAACTGTCCTAAAGTAAAGCTTACAAAAGTATATTGCTTCTTCCCTCAGGTTTCATGCCCAAAACCCAAAAAACAAAAAA
>JAJIYU010005395.1:0-22413 GCA_030144865.1 Tinospora cordifolia
TTAAGCACACACCTCTCGCAAATCATGTTGGGGTAGATGCGCTCCCCAGCGGCGGTACTCAACATCAACCAGGTGGAAGCCCTAATTGGTCTAAGTCCTAGTCTATCCACAACACATCCAGAAATGAAGGACAAGGTAGAACCAACATCAATCAATACATAAACAGATGAATCACAGAGTGAGACGGTACCTTCCAGCAAAGTCCTCGTCGAATCCGGGTAAGGCTGGGTGACGGCCTGTGCTATGTCTCTGATAACCGGAGTAGATGAACTAGGACAACTGATAAGAGTCGGACACTCAGCCTTCTTGTGTCCAACATGTCTACACTGAAAGCACGTGAGTGGTGGCCTCTGTCCACCCTGATATGTCTGTCCCTATCCATGGCCTCTACCACGGCCTCTGCTTCGGCTCCCAGTAAATGCACTCTGCTGCTTTGTCCGAGGGTGTGCCTGTACGGGAGTAGCTGCAAGTGCTACTGCCTGGGTGGAGGTTTGGCTAGGGGTGTCGCTCGACTGAGTCTCATAATATCTCCTCTTCCTCTGCCTCTGCTGACGACCGCGGCCTCGGTAACCTCCAGACCCACCTCTATGTGACGGCTGAGTCTGCGATGCCGCCTGCTGCTGTGGCTGTGGCTGAGGGGCACTGCCCGACACTATAGAAACCTCAGGTTGCTCATCCAGTCCGACCATCTCATATCGTAAGGCCTCTCTCTAGACCTCCTCTAGGGTCTGGGCCTTGGATGTAGAAGTTGCCTGTCTAATAGCGACCCTCAGCCCTCGCCGATAGAATCCTGCTCTCTCACTCTGCTCAACTATCAACCCCCCAGCATAAGCCTCTAGTTGTAGGAACCGGTGCGTATACTCTCTGACAGTCATACTCCCCTGCCGTAGGCTCAAGAACTCCACCTTCTTACGTTCCCTCTCAGTCTCAGGAACGTAAGCCTCAAGGAACCGGTGCGTATACTCTCTGACCCTCAATGCTCCTCGTGGATCGCCACCATCTAACAGCCCCACCCTCTAACATATGTGTAGAAAAGAGAACCCGATCAGCTTCAAATAACCGTAGAGTCTCGGCGTTCTTCTCCATGCTAAGCAGCCAATCCTCCGCCGTCTCTAAACTGATGCCGCCCCTAAATGTCATAGGGCGCAGATCCATAAAACTCTTGAGGAGTCGAGTGTGGGCTCTCTCATCTCTCTGTCTATCCTCGGCCAGGGCTGCAGGTGCCACTACAAGTCCAACTGGTAGCTCAGTAGCTGGTGCCTCAGGTGGGGCAGGCTGTACTATAGGCTTTGTTCTTTGCCTCTCAGCCTCCAACCGATCTAGCCTTTGCATCAGTAAAGCCGTCTGGGCCTGCGTAGCCTCATTAGAGGCCCTAATCACTGCCTCGAGCCTCTATATCGGATCTAGCTCGGGCTGAACTAGAGGGGGTGGCGGTGGTGTCGACTCTCTATGCTCAAGCGGGGGTCTGCCTCGCCTAGGTGATGTTGTACCTCGCCGAGGTGGCATATCGATCTGCAGTTTAAATTGGAATGCCAGTTATTCATATATATTCAAAACAAACCTGACTCTAAAAGTTTGCTAGTATTGTATGTCAGGTTCAAATATGTTTTATGGTTGCCAGCCTTCCTTTCTCTTTTCCTCACTCGAGGACTTGCTTACTTTCGTAATCATTCTGATATCGTCTAGGTTCTCCACTTAATTGTGTTTGAACCTGGGCTTTGATACCAAGTCTGTCGGGACCCCTTCCCAGAGCCAAGGGCGGCCCGACCGGCACAGCGGCCTGACGAAACTCTCTCACCAAGATGAGTTCGCCCAACCGCTGTTAAGCCATCTTTGCAACCCTCATATGATGGGACAATATCAGAATAATTGGAATCATTAAAACCAAAGTAAGCAATAATTCAAACGAAAACATTTCATTTACATAAGTTTATCCAAAACACATACTTAATCGTTTAGAATAGTACAACAATGAAATACCTCAAGGAAAAGGAGAAAACCAAAAAGAAACTAGGATAGGAATCGTTAGGGAATTAGGCAATCACTACGCCTTTTCCCTTGTCTGCCACTGAAGAACCTGAAATGGTAATAGAGTAGTGAGCCTAAAATCCACGTGGCTCAGTGAGTAGAAAGACTAGCATGTCAACCACAACCAATATTCCAAAACAATGCATGTATGCACAAGCAATAAAATGATATGACATTCGAAAGCATGACATAGTATAAAAACAGTTACAAGTAGTGCAATGGTTCCAAAAATCATCTTGAAATCATGCTAGTTAAAAGCATATCCAGGCTAGGTTAGCTCAATCAAAACCCAACCTATGGTCATCGCTCGAGCGGGTCGTAGGTCAGGCGTATCAGCCACTTGAGCGGGTCGTAAGCTAGGCGTACCCCTCGAGTACCCTAACCACGCGCTCGATCTTCAAGTGCCATCACTCGAGTGGGTCGGAAGCTAGGCGTGTTAGCCACACACCCTAACCCCGCGCTCGGACTTCGAGTTTCATCTCATCGTATACCGTGACCCTGCGCTCGGACCTCGAGCCTTTGGTCTCACTACCCGTGTACATCTACATATCTCAAAATCAACCAGATGTATCTAAGTCCCGTGAAACCGTTCAAACCATGTCATTTCATACAAGTTTATGCAAGGAACAAAAGTCATAGAAACACCTGAGTCAAACTACTCACCTCGGGTCCTGTGCACCGATGTCCCGTTGACAACCGGTCCAGCCCCGCTATACTCTTTCAAATCTGTATCAATCGAAACCCAAATTCAGTTCTATCCATACAATGGCCCAATATCTAATATCACTGTCCCTACTCAGTTTCGATCGACTCGAGCTGTTTCGGTCAACCTAGTCAACCCTAATCAATGCGATCATCCTAGTCATCTTAGGTCAATTTGTGCCCAATTTGGGTCAACATAGCTCATTTAGGTCAAAATTGGGTCAAGAAGGTCAAGATTAGTTCAAAATCTCAACCCTCAACACTTAGTCAAATTTGGGTTTTTTGCTCTCTTACATAGCAAGCTTACCGATTTTTTTGCGGGCAATCCGTCCGTCGGATTTGCGCCAAATTTTCCAGATATGTTTTGGATTTCCCAAACCTTCCCTAAAATTTTAAATCAGGATTTTAGGACTTCATTGTTAGTAATTTGGGTTAAGATTCCAGGGACTATGTGTTCTCGTTTTCTGTATGACAGACAGTGGTTGTTTAGTTAATTTGGCCCACTTACTCACATCAGATTGATCTGAAATTTGTTAGGCATAAACTAGACATAATTAGAAATCACTCCACCTCATTTCAGCTCAATCAAAAGAGGTTCGCCTATCTACTTCAATCTCAGAATTCTCAGTTGAGTCACTGGAATTTCTGGGTGCACACACCCTGACAGTAAAGTTTCCTAATTTCCTGTGATCAATCCAACTGTTGGATTTGTATAAAACTTTCCAAATTTTATATACTTTGTCTGTAACTTTCACTGAAATTTTATTTTGTGATTTTTGGATACCATTTATTAGGGTTTCTAGGTGTAATAACAGGGATTGTAAGAATCTCGTATACCCTGTAACAGGCAGTCACTTAGTGGATTAATTGGCCTACTTCCCCAATTCAGAATGGCCTGAAATTTGGTATAAGTATTTTAGACACATCCAAGGACTTCTCTACAAAATGTCAGCTCAAATTGCCTTCATTCCTTCTGTCAACTAATCCCCTACTTTTCTGTTCATGCAACAAATTATTCCATGATCAAGTTCTCTATGGTTTTGTAGGCCTATCTATCCTAGGTTCTAATTTTAATCCAAGGCCATTCCTTGCTGTTTTTTTTTCAAGAGTCTAGTCTCTGGAATCCTGACTAATTAAGCCTTAGTCAAAACAACAAGCAACCATAATCACCTTGACTCTTAAATCCAACTCCAAAACATAATATGCATATGAGAGTTTTGAAAATTTCTCTAAGTCCACAATGTATAACTAACAAGGCACGTTTGCTAGCATATAACTTCTAAACTAAAGAGGCTTAGGGTTAGCTCTTTATACCTCCTTTTAGTCCTCAAAGTGAGCTTTAATCACTCCAAATTTCGGCTTGATCCGATGCTCTTAGCCACTTCAACTGATGGTCCAAAGTTGCTTCCAACACTATTTTTTCTGAAAACTGCTGTCACATTGGTGAGCAGTCTACTTTGGCCCTATTTTTGACATAGTTCCACCGTTTATTTGCTATTTCACATAAAATAAAAGTTAAAGTAGACGTTTCAACCTTTCGAACAAGCTATAGTACGTTCAAAACTGACCTCGGATGGATGGTGAACAAGTTCCACAAAGTTCAGATCAACATGCAGTTTCAGTTTTCTGGGTTTTCAAGTGTCAGACAACGTGTTTCCCAGCTGTTTTCGTCTCTACCAGTCGTGCAATGGTGGCCAAGGCTTGTAGGGACTTGAGGAGGAGTCTGAGGGCTTTCCAACAAGTACAAGAACGTCCAAAATGGTTGTGGGATGAAGGAAAACGAAGCTCATGAAAATCTGGTTGTCCAAGTATGAAAATCCAGCAAAGATAGATGGTTTTGTTGCATGGTTTGGGCTCTTCATACTTGGCAATGAGCTCGCCACGTGGCCTCCCACGTGGCTCATTGGGTTGCCTACATGGTGGGCATTTGTCCCCTGCTTGAGTCCTGTCCGGCAGAGTTTCCGAAGTGGCAAAATCCGAAGGCCAAAAACTGTTGGAGTGGCTGGTTTTTCCGCCAAAGAGAGGGAAAGAAACCAAGGGGAAGAAGAAAAATTAGGGGGGGGGGGCGCTGTGGGGCGCGTGGGTCGGCCCGCCCGATCGGGCCGGCCGACGCGCTAGGCGCCCAGGCCTGGCTCTTGCGGGCCGGGCTTGGCCCGCTGGGGCCCTGGGCCCCAGACCCCCTTTTTAATAGCCCCTTTTTTTTCTTTTTGTTTTTTTTTTCTACATACATATATATACAAATATATATATCCGAAAATTAGTTTCACGCTTTTTTTTCTAAAATCTATTAACAAGATTAGTCTACATGGAATTGATGAGATCATAATTTTACAAGCACAAATAGCTTCTATGACTCATCAGATGAATTCCTTGACTGAGAAGTTTGGTAATGGCCATATTCAACAACAACAAAATCAATTTATTTTGGCCATAGCTGAAGCTCATAAGGTGTCCTTTACTCAAGAAGCATCTATAGAACAGCTACATGCGATGAACCGGTTTGCTCCTTATCAAAGTCAGCAACAGGGGTATAATGTGCCTCAACATTATCATTCGGGGATCCATCGCCATGAAAACTTCTCTTATGCTAATAACAAAGACGTCCAGCAGAACCTATTTGAAAATAATCCATCTGTGGAAGACAAACTGGACGAGATCATGAACATGCAAGCTTGTTTCTTTAAAGAATTAACTGGAAGAATAGATTAGAATGACAACAGAGTCTCAGGCTTGCAAATAGAAATGGGAAACATGAATGCAACTATGAAGAACCTTGGGACTCAGATGGGATAGATAGCCCAAGCATTCTCTAGTCAACAGCGAAGTTCTTTTTCGAATACATCTCAAGTCAATCCAAAAGAAAGCTGCCAAACCATATTTACTAGAAGCAGGAGAGAGACTCAAAGCTCACCCATTCCTTTTAGCCCTCCTGTGCTAGTTGATGAACTTATCCATGCTAAAGGGCCTGTTCTTACGAAGCCTATTGATCCAACACCTATTGATGATGATTAGAAGAAGGTTATATGTCCTAGCGTTACTATTGAAGGCAACAAATACCTTGAACCTCCTTTGTTACCCTTTCCGCAGAGCTTTTATAAGAAGCAGGTAGATCATGAGACTGTGCAATTGATAGAGGAGTGCAGTGCTTTAATACAAAGAAAACTGCTTCAGAAGTTGAAAGATCCAGGGAGTTTCACTATTCCATGCAGCATAGGCACTAGCATATCTGATAAAGCTCTTTGTGACTTGGGGGCTAGCATAAATCTCATGCCCCTTTTAGTATACCGCCGGTTGGGCCTATCACAGATCAAGCCAACCATTATTATCCTTCAACTTGCAGACCATTCTGTCACTTATCCATGCGGCATTATTGAGGATGCTTTAGTAAAGGTGGACAAGTTTATCTTCCCAGTTGACTTTGTAGTTCTTGATATGGAACAAGACAGGGAGATACCATTAATTCTTAAGCGACCATTCTTAGCTACTAGTCAGGCCCTAATAGATGTCACCAGGGGAGCCCTCACACTACAAATGAATGACAAATGAGTTGTCTCCAACATCTATAGTTCATTGAAGCCCCTTATTGATGTGCAAGAATGCAAGAAGGATAATATGATGCAAGCTGGCGATTAAGGAGAGATTGAAAAACCCAGACCTCCTAATATTTAAGTTAAAGATGTTGAATCTGCTAAAGGGGAGGCTATACAAGCACATAGGAAGCCTGACTATTCTATGAAAGAGCTACAGGATGTTGTTCATACTCAGAAAAGTCCTAAGAAGCAATCACAAGATCCATTTCGAAAATATAAGCAGCCACCAGATATTATGAAGCAAGCGTTGCCTAAAACCAAAGTGTTTGTAAAGATCAACAAATTGGGCTTCGATTAACTCGTATCCATGTCAAATTGACTACGTTAAACATAGCACTTAGTGGGAGGCAACCCATTGGTTTTATTTTTCTTTTATTTTCATAGGATTTAATTTAATTTTTTTTGTATGCATGCATGGAAATTGTTCTATTTAGAAAAAAATCATGTATTTTAGTTAATTGTTCTCTAATACTTGTCTTCTTTTTTGCCACATGCACGTTTTCTAAGTACTCTGGCGTACTATCCTCCTTGTGAGCGTCAAAGTAAAGTGTGCTCTTGAGGACAAGGCACAATTTAAGTTTGGGGGTGCGCATTGAAGAAAGTCTTCTTCAATTTTAGGTTTATTTTTTCCTTATATTTAGATATTTTGCGTGTATTAATGCTTCTAAACTGCATATATTTATGGGCATATCACATACATAGTTATTGAAATTCTCTCATGACATGTAGATATTACGATTATTATTTAGTGTTAATACATGAGCACATTAGTTTAGGACATAGCATATAGAGCATATAAGTGTCACTTAGGCTAGATCCATGCCATATTTTTGAAAATTTACACTGAGTAACCTATAAAATTGAATATTCCTCTAGTTTGATGAGACAAAGAACTAGGGTACTTTCAAACAATCTGCGTGCGTGGTTTGTCTAAAATTCGACTTTGACGGATCCCTTTAGTCTTAGGTAGATTGAGAATCTGAAAATTGAAGAAAGTGAAGCATAGAAACCAAACCACAAGTGGAGAAAATTTCCCACAAACTCTTGAAATAATCAAATCTGTCTTGAACACTACTTCAGAATTACTTTAGGAAGGAGATAAAGTAGGCCATCATTGTTTGAGTCCTAGCCTAATGGCCAGTCCCAGCATTTATAACCCTTTGTAGCCAATTTTGAGCCTTATAGCCTATTTGCTTGTTACGAACCTAAATGTTATATTTATAAACACTCTATCCTTATATGAATATCTCAGTTGGAGCTATTTGTGTGCACTCATGGTTTTAATACTGCCTATTTTGATTATGTGAAAGAAGGAGGGGATGCTAACATTGAAATACATACGTTTTTAGTTTTTGTTTCTGTTTTCAATTTTATTTAGTAAAAAAAAAGAAAAAAAAAGAGTTATATTTATTTCTTTAGTATTTCAGTATTGTCAATGATAACTAAACTTTCTACTTTTGTATGAGTGTACATGTGGGTACAATTTGAAGTGCATGTGATGAAATAAGTTTGGAGGAGCTATAAAGATAAGTTTGAGAGCATGAATGTGAAATACAAGGGATTGAACAAAAGGGATCAAGTTGCAGTGAGAAAATTAAATAAACTAGGTTGGTGTTATTGTCATGAGTGTACACTTGAGTCAAAATGAAAATCCTATTACACTTGTACCTTGAGCCAGGCCACGTTACAACCTAGAGAAAAAGAAGTTTGATCCTTAGTATAGTTTGAACTAAGTAGAAGATAAATAAAGGAGAGAATTGAGAGGTTTTGTGTACTTAGATATTAGGAGAGGATTTCTATGAGTGGGACAGTGCCTATAAATTACCTACAAAGTCTGGGAGGATTGAGATACCGATAGATAAGAGGGTGAAGTTAAGGAAAAATGGATGATGAACTGAAAATGTAGACAACCTGAGTGACTTTAGGGATGTGTTAATGAGTAATAAACTAGAGGAATGAAAGATTGAGGTTACATTGATGAGTAAAAATGAATTCATCTCTATATGGTATAGTGTGTCAGTTTAGATTAGAGTTATTGTTCAGGGACGAACAATAGTCTAAGTTTGGGGGTATTTGTTAGTTGCATAGCACACTAACTATACTATAAGTATTTTCTGTATAAATTGCCTGAGTTTAATAGGAAATTAATCGTATTTGTTTATATTTAGCTATACATGCATTTAGAGCATTTTTGCATGATTAGTTGCATATTAGCATGATTTAATGTTTTTCTAACATTTTTATGTGAATATAATGTCCGAGAAAAGGTTTTGAATGTTTATGCAGGTTCAGAATGAATTAGAATAGCAAATAACAACACAAGAGAAGTGAAGGATGGTTGAAAATATAAATATCATGTCATTGGTTATCTAGGTAATCATTTCAATAACCTAGGTAATCAAAGGAGAATTAATATCATGTCACTGGTTACGTAGGTAATCATTTCAATGACCTAGGTAATCAGAGGAGAAGAAATATCATGTTACTGATTACCTAGGTAATCAGTTCAATGGCCTAGGTAATTAGAAGAACAGGAAACATCATGTCACTAGTTATTTAGGTAATTTATTTCAATTAGTTAGGTAATTAGAGGAGAAGGAAGACAAAGAAAAGAAACAACTCACTGGTTATCGCGGTCGGTAGTCTAGTGACCGTGGTAACCAGAATGCCATCCAAATGAAGAACAGGCTGACCGTAATAACTAGAATGTGATCCGAATGAAGAATAGGCTGACCGCGGTACACAGAATGGAGGAAATTTGAGTTTTCATTGAAGGACGATTTTGACCGTAGTCATTGACCACAACCACACGATTAATTACCGGGTTTCTCATATTTTTAGGGTTTTTCTTAGTTCGAGCCTATAAATATGAGAGATTATTAGAGCCTAAGCAGGCCTAATTTGAAAAACTCAATTGTGATGGCTAAGAAAGGCAAGAACAAGAGTTTCAAGAAGGGATTAAAGATTTTTATCAAGTTTTGAGTATGATTAACTTTGTTCATTATTTTTTAATGCTTTCTATTACTTTCATGTCAAGATAATTAGTTTTCTTTGTCTGGGATGTGATGCCCAATGTATGAACTGTGATCTCGTGTTGAAGTTATTGATTTAGAAACACTATTCTATATTGTGCATGCTTAATGCTTTGTGTTCACTAGCCATAGACAAGATGAGCTCAAGGCATTAAACTAATTCGGAAGAGAGGTCTAATGGGTGGTTATCGCAGTATAGACTTAGAATAGTTGATTGACCGAAAGATCGTTAACTTATCTAGGGAGTTGCATAGGACTTTTGATTACACAACATTAGGTTGTTGATTAAGCACCTTGGGACAGGGCATTATAAGACAACTCTATTAGATATTGAAGCGCCTCGGGAGAGGGTTTCGATTACAGGTGCTAGAACTCACAGTGTAGACATTTCACGATCTAAAATGAGAATCACAGGTTATACAATGACATTCACTAGCCTAGACAACCATTTTATAAAGTTTTCTAAAACAAAGTTTAATCACTTTCAATAGGTTAGATTTTTATTTAGGAATTGATACACTCACTTCAACTATAGCCTTGATAAAAACCAGCATTGAATTGGGATTTAAAGTATTTTATTAAACCCATTTTTTCTTGAAGACGATATTCGGTCTCACCAGTTAATACTAGTGCGAACCTATACACTTGCAGGGTAAGCAACACTTGGTTTGTCCAAAATTCAACCTTGATAGAACTCTTTAGTCTTAGGTAGATTAAGAATTCAAAAATCGAGGAAAGTGAAGTGTGGAAACCAAATCAAAAGTGGAGAGAAATTTCCACAAACTCTTAAAATAATCAAATCTATCTTGAACACTACTTAAGAATGGCTTTAGGAGGGAAATGATGTAAGCCATTGTTGTTCGAGATTTAGCCTAAAGGCCGATCCCAACACTTATAATCCTTTGCAGCCAATTTTGAGCCTTAAAGCCTATTTTCTTGTTAGAAACCTAAACATTATATATAAGAAATATTCAATCCTTTTATGCAAATCTCAGTTGAACCTATTTGCATGCACTCATAATTTTAATACTTCTTATTCTGATGATGTAAAAGAAGGAGGGGATGCTAACATTGAGATATATATGTTTTCAGTTTTTGTTTTTGTTTTTTATTTTGTTTAGTCAAAAAAAGGAAAAAATAGAAAAGAAAAAAAATTATATACTTATGTGCTATTTCAATATTGTTAATGAAGTTAAACTTCCTACTTTTGTATGGGTACACATGTGGGTTCAAATTGAAATTCATGTGATTAAATAAGTTTGGGGGAGCTATAAAAACAAGGTCGTGAGCATAAACGAAAACAACAAGGGATTGGACAAAAGGATCAAGCTATACTGAGAAAATCAAACAAAATAGGTTGTTATTATTGCTTATGAATGTGCACTTGAACCAAAATTAGAAAATCTTATCACACTTGTACCTTGAGTCAGGCCATGTTACAACCTAAAAGAAAGACTACTAATCTTAACTAAAGTTTGACTTGAATAGAGAATAAATAGAGGAGAACATTGAGAGGGATTGTGTACTTAGGTATTATGAGAGGATTTTTATGAGTGGGATGGTAACTACAAATCACCTACAAAGTTTAGGAGGATTGAGATACCAATAGATGAAAGGGTGAAGTTGAGGAAGAATTGAGGATAGACTAAAAATCTAAACAACCTAAATAACCCTAGGGAAGTGTTAATGAATCACAAACTATAGGAATAGAAGATCGAGGTTACAATGATGAGTAAAAAAGTATTTAACTCTATATGGTATGGTGTGTTAGTTTTAGAATTGAGTCATTGTTTGGGGACAAACAATAGTTTAAGTTTGGGGGTATTTGTTAGTTGGATTGCATAATAACTATTTTATACGTATTTTATATATATATATATTTTGCATTTTTGCATGGGTTAGATAGGAATTAGGACATATTTGTTTATAATTAGGCGTGTGAGCATTTATATTAAGATTGCATGTTTTTCAACATTTAAAAAATTTCAACACTATTGTTTGTGCTTTTTTTTGTGTGATATAATGCTTAAGAAAGGTTTCTAGTGGTTTATGTAGATTCAGGTTAAATAGGTAAACATGCATAGGCTAACATTAAGGAAAGGAAGTACAAACAAAGGCCGAAGATGATCTTGATTATGGTCTAAAACTTATGAATATTACATGTAGCAAACCCAAGAAAGCTGACCAATTATTACAAGCCAATAACAATGTAGAAGCCCAAATGTTGATCCAGCCCAATAACACTGAAGGCCCAAGCTTTCAAAGCCCATGTCCATTCTTAATCCATCATGAAAACGAGTGCAAAACAACGAAGAAGAGCACATTGTGCTTCAAGATCGCGGTTTACCCTAGCAAGACTGGGTCCTACGTTTAAGTGGGGTAAATTACGTCAAGACGACACTCTTGCTTTTGCACTAGGAGGGAGGACTGCAGTCCTACAATGGAAGTTGGGGTCCTACAATGAATTGGCAACAAGGCATATGAAATTCAAATTTTGAAGACGCGTGTTGCCTTGGTCATAGATTACGGTCTTGAGACGAGGGTTGTTAAATTAAACGTTCTGTGTTAGAGTCTAACTACGATTTTATGGGTCGTTTTAGGAAAATACTTTAAATAGTCTCTTTTATTCATTATTCAAAATATTATCCAGTTGCTACTAGTTCTTTTGATGGCTAGAAGTGAAGATCATTGAGCAAAAATGAACAAGAACACGAAAAACAAGATTGAAGTCTGGTATGATCTTTGCTTTATTTAATTCTTTATTTGTTACTCTTTATAATACGTCTGGCTAAGTGTTTCAATTCCTAGGATGCAATTTCAATTGTAGAAACCTTTGATTCTAATTTTCAATTAATCTATTTTGATGTTTTATTTTCTATTTTGTGTTCTTAATGTTTTTCATCTACTGCCCATGGATAGATTGATCTCATATTGTTAATCTAACTCGAGAGAGAGGTTTAGCAGTTGGATAATCAAAATATAGACCTAGAATAATCAATTGACCGAGAGGTTGTTGATTCTTTAGGAGGTTGCACAGGAATTAGGGATTTAATATATTAGTTTATTGACTGTATGTCTCAGGAGGGGGTACTAGGAAATTTGACTAATAGGTACTAAGGCACCTTGGGAGAGGATTTTAGAAAAAGTGTTATAACCTACAGAATTGACAATCGGATTATTTGAGATAAGAATTGAGGGGGAATATAGGAGATTTCACAATCCTAGATACTTAAGTCATAAAGTTTTCAATCCAATACTCGCTTTTTTTTTATTTGCCTTTGATTTTCTTAAGTTTTTAGTAATCAACTTGATTATGAGCCTTAATAAAATTGATACTAAAATTAAATTGGGATTTAAGGTTAATAACCATAAACCGTTCCTTGAGGAGGATATCCAGTTATTTACCATGTATTACTATTACTATCTTGTGTGCTTGCAGTGATCTTAGCAGACATGTTTTGGGTAAGTTTTTCATGTCGTTACTGCCGTAGGCCTGAGCATTATTGTGATAACGTGAGAGAAACTCCAAGTGTATAGTTGACTATCATGATCACTACCGCAGTAGTCACACAATTTCTAGAAAATTGCATTTTTTTGCATGTTTATCGTTTCCCCTCATTTATGGCATTCCGATGCATCGAATTAAGACCCAAAAACATGTATTTCAATGGATAGAAAGTTTTATACCTCATTTATATTCATTGCCTCCTTCGTTTGCTTTATCCGGATGCTATGAATGGTTCTAGGGTTCTATTTCATCAAAAGAACATGTATAACCTTAGGAAGCTCAAAATAGTGATGGGAAAGCATCTATGAAAAGAACATCTTACCTCGGTACCATTGTTCGGAGACACGTTATAGTCCAAACCTTACTGTTTGTGTAATTCTTCTCCTTTCCTTGGCTTGTGAGACATTTAGGGAGGAGTACGATAGAAAGTCAAGTTAGAATGAGTGTGAAAGGAGGAAAAACTCAACAAATAACGGTTGGTTTTTGCTTTGGGGGTGCGGTGCGCGACTGGAATAAGAATAACTCAAGTTAGGGATATTCGTGCAAGTCGGATGTTTATATTTTAGTGCATTACCACGGTAATGCGATCTATTACCGCAACATTTTTCTTCTTTTGCTCGCATTACCATGGTAATCCCTGGGTGTTCTATACCACCATGGTAGGCTATTGCAGTAGTTAGTGGTGGTTGTGTTGTTTCATTTCGTGCTACGTTTTGTGCTTCGTTCTAACTTACCAGTCCTTTTGTCCATCGATTATATGACTTGAACACAATGATTTCATGGATTTCCCAAAGCTTATCACCTTCAACATATTTTTTTGTTAAATTTTTATTTTAATCAAATTTTGAAGAAACTTCAGGGTATTAAAAACTATAAAAGTTCGTAATTTGTATCACATGCAGACATAGCATTTGTGTATAAGCATGTATTAGAGATGTATATGTGCACATAAAAGTTAAATATACGTATATATAAGTATATATAAAGTCAAGTAGAATAAGACAATGTAATTTTTAAAGAGATTTAGAAAAAATTAAAAATAAAATGAGTAATATTAATATTAAGGATATAGATATAGGTGTATACTATGTGACTTAATTTTAATAGATTGGTTATTATGTTGCATATGATTTAGGGGAGAGTATTAGATAAAATAATAATTTTATATGTCATTATGTAACAGGTGATTTTGTATGGTGGTGAAAAAGAAAATAGAGAATGTTAAGGTGAAGTGGACAGTTGGCTACTAAAATGAGAAGAGGAAGCCCATTGATTAATGTATATATATATATGGGGCAAAGACTCTTTCTCATTTCCTTCATTCTTTTGTTCTTCATCTCACATAATAGGTGAGCCAACAAAAGAGACGTAGAGAATGGAGGAAAAAAATTTGGAGGTTTCACGATGGATTTGACAAATACATAAGTTATTTATCTTCATTCTCACTATGAAAATTTTATTTAAGCCATGTAGAACAACACTAAAAGTATAATTTTTACTACAGATGGTATTTTATACGGTAGCCAAAAATGGAGTATTGCTCCATATTGAATAAAAATTATACCAATTTACTTGTGGTAACACATAGATAACATATATGTAATCAGCTTGTATTCATATCTCTTATAGACATCAATATAAATAACCAAAGTTTAATGACAATAAGGGAGCTTTTGACAATGACCAACCATAATAATATTTAAATTTAATTACATAAAAATATAAAGAACAAAATTCTATAGTTACTGATATCAAATTTATGAGTTTTTGGCATCATTTGAAATTTTGGTTAGTGATTGACCAATTGAGTTATTTATGAAAATTCAAAAAAATGAGTAAAAATATCGTTGGGAAGCTTGTTTTTTATATTTTCTGGTATGAAAATATTTCATATGAGCAAAAAAAAAAATCTTGAAGTTTATTGAGAATATTCAGATTAATGTGCACCAATGCTTGAAGTTAAATGCATATATAGGACTAAATATAAAAACAATTGCATTAAAAATTATTTATAAAATAAATTTAAATGATTTGAATTTGATTTGGTGCATACGACATGATTTGTATAACATGATCATTTTGGTCCATTGAAAACAAAATTTTTGATTGGGTATTGGGAACTAGTGAGACGTTAATTTTTGGTGAATAATCTTTACTTTTGGTATTACGTATAACATTAGTATTATATTAAAACTTCTTATTTTTTATCAAGTAGATTGATGTATAGCATGACATATCTATTTAAGTTTCATGAAAATATTTTGAGGCATTGGAGCATGTCAATTGATATACTTAAGAAGGTTATTAACATGACAACATTTCTATTAGCCTTAATCTTAAGGAAAAGACTCACAGGATTAACCATTGTGGTAATCCTGGTTGGTGCATTCTTAGCATGAAATGAAAGAAGTAGAAATGAATAAGTTGCTAAATGGATATTTAGAGGTCAATGCACTCCTCGTTTGCACACATAAGGAGCAGATTAACTTTGTTATCTAGAAGGGAGGAGATGATTCATGTTGAATGATATTGAAACTAAGTGCATGTTAACACATTATATTGGGCACGTATGTTATTTTTTGTTTCATTGGCATGTGACTTTGAAAACTGTCTTGCCTTTTATGTTTTTACACGAATGATAGTTGTGCGATACCATAAGTTAGATTACTCACTAAGTTTGTCATTTGCTCACCATATTCTCTATTATTTTCTCTAAGTTTTGACAAGAAAAGAAAATGGAAGATATTGGAGTATAGTTACTAGTTTTTTTTCTTTTAGAATTTACAATACACTGTTGATTGTAAAAACTAGCCAGACTACAATGTTTTGAGATATGCCTATATCTATTGTTATCTAGGTGGATTTAAGATCAAGTTATGGAGTTATGCAGATGAGTAGTTAACATGAGAAGGAATGTATGTTTTTATATTGATTGTGATTTACCATGTGGTTTCTTTTGGTGATATCTTACATTTTAAAAGGAGACGCTATCTAAAGTTTTCTAGGAAATTGGTGTCGGTCGTGATGTCATTTAGAAGGGGGTTGCGACAAAATTGGTGTCACGGCCTTAGGTTTAAAAACCTTAGAAAGAGAAACAACCTTATATGATGTTATGTTTGTTTATTTGGGTAGCTAAATTTAGATTATGAATATGTTAATTTTATTCTTTTTCTTTTTATGAATGGATGGATCTAAAGAGAATGAAACAAGGGATTATGGATCCACAAGAAGAATGATTTAAAAGTTGGAAGAGATGATACTTGTGCAACAGCAAAATACTGCTCAACTAATGAAAATGATAGCTAAGATGAGGGAGGAAATTCGAAAGTCCAACATATCAGTAGTTTCTTAAATTGGTGCTAACAGTGTTGGGGTTGTTGCATCAAAAAGTCAAGTGCAGGTAGATAAATGTGATGAGAAGGAAAAGAAACATTATAATAAAGTGATGAAAGCTTTCAAAATGCATTGACCTCCAACACTTATAGGGGGTTTAATTTTGGAAGTTGCTGAAAATTGGTTGATGAGGATGAAAACCACATTAGACAAATTGGTTAGGGATCAGGATAAAGTTTGATTAGCTACTTTTAAACTCACAAATAATGCTAAATGATAGTGGAAGTCCACTAGTAGGATATCAAGGTGTTGTTTCTTAGGACAAATTTAAGGAGATGTTCTCTAAGTGTTTCTTCCCATCAGCAAAGAAGGATAAATGAAGGGATCAGTTCCTTCCTTTGAAAAAAGGAAATATGACAGTCCGAGAATATGAACATGAATTTACTAAGTTGTCTTTCATTGCACTGAAATTAGTACCTATTGATATTTTGTGAATGAAAAAGCTTTAAGATGGGTTTCAGGATGTGATATGTCAAGGGTTGGTATTGGTTGGAGTGAAGACATATGCAAGTATAATAAATCAAGCTTTAGATTTTGAGAGAGGAGAAATTGCAAATAAAGAAGTTGCTTAACACGCCACTCTATTGTCATCTGAACAATTTATGTTGTCCAATGGAATGAACAAGTTGAAGTGGAACAAGAAACAAATTGAGGAAAATAAGGGATTTCACACTAGACAAGTATCTAGTAGGGTTAGGACACCTGCAACCCTAGTGGTAGCAGTTCCAATAGAGAAATTTAGGGGAGCATAGTTTATGGGGAGATCCTAGAGTCAGAGTTTCTTAATAAGACAACTAATATCATCTGGATGAGGAGTTGGCAGAGGATAGGGTGGGATGTCAACACCAAGGGTACAGCCTCAAATAGGTACTTCCATGCCCAAATTATCTATTACTTGTTTCCATTGCAAAGAGAAGGGCCATAAAAGAAATGAATGTCTATTTCAAAGACCACATGGGGTTTCAGTAGCTCCATCTCAAATGACTTTTGTGCCTCCAAGAGAGCAAGCTAAGGCGATAACTGAAGCTAATCAGATGCCAACAAGAATTTGATTGAAGGTATGATCAACATTTGTGATATGATAATGTATGTTTTGATTGACGCTAAATCTACACTATCATTTATTTATGGTAGTATGGTAGATAAATTGAAACTCAATCCTATTAGAGCTAGTGCACCCTTGATATTGAGTACAACTATCAGAAAAAGGATTTATCCTAATATGATATGGCAAAAATATGTAATTAAGTACAAAGGACATTAAGTGTCTATTAATTTGTGGGTGTTAGATTTTTTGGAGTTTGATGCCATATCAGGCATGAATTGATTTAATATTTACTATGCCCAGCTTGATTGTTTTGCCAAAAGAGTATTTTTTTATATTCTAGGACAACTTTCCTTTGTTTATAGAGGCATGAACACCTTGAAACCCACTACTCAAGGTTAATTAATTACTAACAAGGAAACACAATGTTTAGTTGGCATAAAGAAAGTGGATGAAAAGGAGCAAGGTACTTAGCTATTACAAATTCCTATGGTGAATGAATTTCTAGATGCATTTTGCGATGAACTACATGGGTTACCTCCAAAATGGGAAATTAATTTTATTGTTGAGTTGATGGTTGGGACCAAACCTATCTCTAGTCCACCTTATCGCATGGCACCAAAGGAGTTACAAGAACTTGAGGTACAACTAGAAGAATTGCTAAGTAAAGGGTTTATTACCCAAAGTATGTCACCCTAGGGAGCACCTGTGTTATTTGTAAAGTAGAAAGAGGGAAGTCTATAGTTATGTATAGACTATCGTTAACTAAACAAGGTGATTGTGAAGAATTAATACCCACTTCTATGAATTGATGATTTCTTTGATCAACTAATTGGAACCAAATTCTTCTCAAATATTGATTTTAGATGGAGGTATCATTAGTTGAGGATAAGGTTCCAAAAACTACTTTTAACAAGATATGGACATCATGAATTTTCGGTTATGCAATTTGGGTTAACTAATCCACCTACTATGTTAATGGATTTAATTAAAAGGGTGTTTAAACCATATCTTTATCAATGATATTCTTATTTATTCCAAGACTCGAGAGGAACGTGAATAACATCTTAGGACTATTTTGTAAACCCTAAGAGAGCATAGATTGTATGTTAAGTTAGTAAATGCAAGTTTGGATAAATAAAACCAAATTTTTGGGTCATGTGGTAGGTACAAAGGGCATCTCTATCGATTCCTCAAAGGTTGAGGCTATTATCTAATTGGTCAAGTCCAACCATAGTAACTAAATTTGACATTTTCTAGGTTTAGCTAAATTTTATAGGAAGTTTGTATAGGGGTTTTCTAAATTAGCTGCTCCATTGACTAAGCTAATTCAAAAGAATGTGTCTTTTGTGTAGATTGATGAATGCAAAAAAGCCTTCACTGTGTTGAAGAGAAAGCTGACTACTACACCAATACTAATACTCCTAGAACCTAGAAAAAAGCTAGTCATCTATGTTGATGCATCACATTAAGTTTTTGGGTGTGTTTTGATGCAAGAGGGTAGAGTGATAACGTATGCATCTAAGCAATTAAAGGTGCATGAGAAGAGCTACCCAATACATGATCTAGAAATAGCAGCAATGGTGTTTGCTTTGAACATATTTAAAATATGGAGATACTCCCTTTATGGTGAGATGTTCATATCATACTCTGATCATAAAAGTCTAAAGTACTTCTTTGATCAAAAAGAATTGAATATGAGCAACATAGATGGTTAGAATTCATCAAGAATTATGATTTCACTCTTGAATGTTACCTTAGAAAAGTTAATAACATTGATGACACATTAAGCAAGAAAACAAAAATTAAAGTTGGGCGTGTGGCTTGTCAAATGGCTCATTAATGGTGGATGTTAGAATGAGCTACAGTCATGAGTACATTTTTCATGAATTCTTTATTAGGTATATGTGCCCAAATGCAAATGAGACTAACAAATACTCAAACACGAAGAATTAAGGAGCCACAACAACATAATCCAGATTTTGGTATCTATGGTTCTTGGGCTGATATTTCTGATCAAGATGATTGGCATTGAGATTCTAATGGTATCCTAAGATTTCAAGGGAGGAATGGGTACTAGTTCATTAGGAGGCTAGAGCTGAGTTACTGTAGGTTGCACATAGATCATAGTACGCTATCCATCCAAGAGTGACCAGTATCATGATATGAAAAGGATAATGTGGTGGCACAACATGAAAAAGGATAAAGATAAGTATGTACAAAATGGTGAGTGTGCCAACAAGTAAAGGCCTAGAGGCCTAGAGGGCAAATGCAACCATTGTCCATTCTTGAATGGAAATGGAAGCATATCAAAATAGACTTTATCATTTGGTTACCACAGACTAAGGGTAGATATGATTTCAACTTGGTGATCGTTGATAGATTAACAAAATGACCCATTTTTTCTTAGTGAGCATTAAAAACTCTATGGATAAATTGAAAAGGTTGTATATGCGTGAGATATTGAGACTACATGGGGTGCCTGCATCTATTGTGTTGGATCAAGATTTGTGGTTTACGTCATGGTTCTGGCAGTCATTGCAGACCCGGTCGGAGACCCAACTTTGTCTTAGTATTGCATTTTATCCTTCGTACGATGGACAATCCAAACTAGTTATTCAGATGCTCGAAGACATGTTGAGGGCTTGTATTTTAGAGTTTGGTGAGATTTGCAATGAATATCTTCATTTGTGTTAGTTCGCTTGTAGTAACAATTGTCACACAAGTATTGGTATGGCACCATTTGAGGCTCTTTATAATAAACCTTATAGATCTCTAACTTGTTGGTATAAAGTTGGAGAATCTAGTTGTCACACAAAGAAGATTAAAGAAACTAGGTAGACACTCAAGATAGGCCAAGATCGTCATAAAAGCTATTTTGATAATCGACATAGGCATTCAGACTTTGTAGTTGGTGATCAAGTCTTATTGAAGGTTTCAACACAATAAGGTCAGATGAGATTTGGAGTGAAAGGAAAATTAGTTCCACGTTTTGTATGATCATTCATGATTGTAGAGAGAATTGGTTTATTAACTTATATGCTTGCTCTACTTCCTCAATTAGTTGGTATTCATAACGTGTTTCATGTATCCATGTTAAGAAAATATTATTCAGATTTGATGCATATTCTTAATGTGACTCAATTACAAGTTGGGGAGAATACCAGCTATAAAGAAAGACCCATACATATTGTTAGTCGAAGAATATAAAAATTAAGAAATAAAGAAATTTACTTGGTTAGAGTCAAATGACAATTTCATGACAATGAAGACCAAACTTGGAACGTGAAGATATGATGTGAGAGTAGTTTCCAAATCTTTTCAATACTTGAGGTATGTTCCCTCTCTTTTTTAATTTCAAGGATGAAATTTTTTTAGTTGGAGAGATTGTAACAACTCGTAATCTGTATTACACATGGACATGATGCATGCATATAAGCATGTATTAGACATGTATATGTGTACAATAGAATTAAATACACACACACACACACACACACACACACACACACACATATATATATATATATATAAGTATACATAATTTCAAGTACAATAAGAAAATTTTTGGAAAAATAAAAATAAAATGAGTAATATTAATGTTAAGAATATATATATATATAAAGGTGTATATTATGAGAGTTATATTTTAGTAGATGGGTTATTATGTGGCATATGATTTAGGGGAGAGTATTAGATAATAATAATTTTATATATCATTATGTAATGGGTGATTGTGTAAGGTGATGGTAAAAAAGAAAAAAAAAACACAAAAAAAAACAAAAAGAAAACATTAAGTTGAAGTAGAGAGTTGGCTATTCAAAATGAAAAGAGGAAGCCCATTGGTTAATGTATATATATAGATATATAGTTGAGCTAGTGGAAGAGATGCAGAGAATGAAGGAAAAAGAATATGGTGATTTTGCAATGGATTTACATATACGTAAGCTTTTTTCCTCATGCTTACTATAAAAATGTTATGTAAGCCACATGGTGCAACACTAGAGGTATAATTTTTACTATAGGTGGTGTTTTATTATAGTACCTAAAAATAGAGTGTCCACATTGAGTAAAACTAAGTTAAAATTCTACCAGTACACTTATGGTGACACGTAGATCATATATATGTAATCAAGTTATATTCATATCTTTGATAGCCAACAATATAAAAAGCCAAAGTTGAGGGACTATATGGGGCTTTTAAATATGTCAAAACCTAATAAAGTTCTACTTTAATTGCACAAAAATATAGAGAACTTTCAGCAATATCAAATATATGAGTTTTGGACAAGGTCTGAATTTTTGGTGAGCGATTAACTAATTGAGTTATTTATAAAATTTTTTTAAAAAAATTAGAAATAATATAAAAGCCTATTTTTAATATTTTCCACTATAAAAATATTTTAATGAGCAGAAAAATATTCTTGAAGTTTTTTGAATATATTCGGGTTAATGTGCACCAATACATGAAGTCAAATGCATATATGAGACTAAATTTAAGGAATAAATACATCAAAGATTATTTATAAAATAAATTCAAATGAGTTGAATTTGATTTAGTACATATAAAATAATTGTTATGACATGATCATATTGGTGCATTGGAAACTAAATTTTTGATTGGGTATTAGGAGTTGCTAGGACATTAATTTTTGGTAAGTAATCTTTACTTTTGGTATTACGTGTGATATTAGTTTCATATTAAAACTTTTAATTTTTATTAAGTAAACTAATAAACAACAAGACATATATCTTTAAATTTCATAAAAATATTTTGAGGCATTAGAGCATGTCAATTGACATATTTTTAGTTGGTTGTTGACATAACAACAATTCTATAAGTCTTAGTCTTAAGGAAAAGACTCACATGATTAACCATTGTGATAATCGTAGTATGTGCATTGTCGGGACCCCTTTCCTAGGATGAAGGGCGAACCGACCGGCACAGTGTCCCAACAAACCCGCTCGCAAGCCGAGCTTGCCAAGACACTGTTAAGCCTCAACCATACTACCTACATCACACACTATCAGAGTAATCATAAGTAATGCAGAAGAATTTAACATATGAACACCAATAAGAACTTCATATTTCCAAAACAGGTCATTACACATGTG
>JAJIYU010005396.1:0-22377 GCA_030144865.1 Tinospora cordifolia
CATTGTAGACGAGAAATTTTTTTAGTTATTTCTACCATTAATTATTTTACTCGAGCTAAAAGACAATAATTAAACCCCAACCAAATAATATTTCTCTTAAACCATAAAAAAAATTATAAAACTACATCCCATATTATATACCCATTATACATACTAATGCATTTTTATGTTTATTGCATATGAATTTTATTAAAAAATATAAAAAAAATCCTTATGAAAACTAGATATGTTATGCCTTCGGTATGATGAAAGCCACAACAATCATTAAAAATATAACTACTCAGAATTTTAAATTAAAAAAAAATGTAAAAGAAATAGAAAAAACAAATACAAATGGCCAACAAAAAAGCAAGGTGTAAGAAAAAGAAATAAAAATATCTAATTTAACCTTAATAATAATAATGTTATTTTTTTTCAAATAAAAAATGAGTTAAAGTTTTTAAGATTATTATAAATAAAAGCTAGAAAAAGTCATTATCAAAATGTCTCTAAATATTTTTATTTTATATAGCAGATGCATACATACATACATACATACTTATATAAATATATATACTTATATAAACATACATACACACACATATGTATATTAGTTGACATGTGAATGATTGAATTTGTATATGTTAATCATTTTTATTTTAATAAATTTTAACATTAAAGAATTTAAATTCTTCTTAAGTGGTAGTCTAATGAATTAATTTTTAAAATTTAATTCAAAGTATAATTTTATAGGTTAATAATTTTTTAATTAAAAATAATTGTTTAAGATAATTAAAAATAGAAAAACAAGGAGTCGTTATTGGGGTAGTTATTGGTCATTTGTATAAAATGATTAACTTGTCTCAATTAATTTAATATTTAATTTTTTTAAATAACATAGGAATAAAATTGAAAGAAATTAAAAGAATGATAATGCAATTAACAAGAGTAAAATTTAATATATATATATATATATATATTCATTTATTATTTTTATTTTTTAAAGCAATAAGGCTGCGAGATTGCGTTTTGTTGACCTGTACGATAAGAGGATCGGATCAGGCATACGTAACCACTCAATCGTCAAATTGTGCGACAACGGACCGTCACATGCGTCCCCCCGAAATACACAATTTACCAATAGCATATGTAATCAATACACTGCACACCGTTCTCTCCCATAATTAATTTAAATTTATTATTATTTACAGCAGTGCGGCCACAACTTTCTATAAACTCCGAAAACCTTCTCCGTAAACTTCCTCTGTTCTTAGGGTTTATCCGTCTTTCTCTCATTTCTTTCTTTCTGTTCTTGTATCGATACTGGTATTCACTCATCTCATCGTCGTTGTTTGATTGCACGGAGCTATAGAGATCAATCTCCGTTTTCTAAGAAAACAAGAAAGAAAAAAAAAAAATTAAACTGGTTCGGATAAGGGTTTTCTGATTAGGGATTTCAGAAAGACTTTTATAAAAGCAGTTGTGTAATGTTAATTCGGGTTTTGATACGAACTCCTTTTAGTTAGGGTTTGCGTTGTGTTTTCCTGATCGATTGTAAGATCTCGTTGTTGGTTCTGTGTAACATTAGACAGTAGTCAAAGCGAGAAAGAAAGCGTGTTTCTGACTGTAAATATGCGGGGATCGCAGAAATCAAAAAGTGTTACTTGGGCTCCAGATGGTGTTCTTTGTCAGGTATAGCACGACATCTTTGTCAAATTCTGATTTCTTTTTTAAATCTTGGTGCGTGTCTGGTCTTGGTGGTGGTTTCAAGTTTAATCGTTGCCTTCAACTTAAAATGTTCTGTCGAATGATCTGGTCAATTTTTTTTTTTTTTTTTTTTTAAATATCAGATCTTAATCTGATTAGAAGCATTATTTGAGAGATCCTTTTTCCCCTCAAACTTGATTTAACTTTATTTTATTTTTCGTCCTTCTCGGATTATGCATAACAACCTCTGTTTTATCAATAACAAAAGTTTTATATGCCACCAAGAAAGACTATTTTAATTGCTTAAAATGATTCTGCTGAAAACAAACGAAAAGAAGAAGAAAGCAGTTATTTGTTTTGGAAAATTTATAGTAAAATCCTAAACTGGTTTCAATGTTAAATTGAAAAACCTGCTATAAAGAAGAAAAAAAAAAGGTTTGAAGGAAATGCGACAGAGAAGATATATAAGAAACCAAAACGAACAATTATAAGGATGGGGAAGCTCGAATGAAATCATTTGTATCATTGGTGGATTATGCAGAAATTCCAAGTTTTTTATATTGTTGTAAGTCTTTTTGCTCAAAGCAAATGAGAACAATGAAGAAAATCCACCTTTATGTCTCATTGAGTTTTTTTTTCTTGAAAAATGATTAACAAAACTATGAGGAAAAAGGAAATTGACCAAAAAAAAAGGAAATATAAAACAATATTAAAATAAATTGCAGCATTGACAGGGAAGCTTGGATTGCCTCATTCAGTGCTGAGACTGTGAATATTATCACAATTTCACTTCTTTGTTGATCCAGTAAATATATCAAAATTGGGATAGGGTTCAGGATTATTTGATACGCTAGTTATATCTACATGCTAATTTTGGACCAGAAGACTTAAACATGGTGAATGTAATTAGAGAATGTTTACATCAAGGAATAGCTCCAATGATGTATTAATTAAAATGTTATTCACGAGATCACATCATTTTTATGGACCTAAAAGATGTACAGGGTCCTCTCAACCATTTGCAAATATTTAACCATGAAAATATTATTCATTTGGTGATCAAAGGATTCTTTGTTAATTTGGAGAAGTGCAAATCGAAACATAAGTGAATGAAAAAAAGAAAAAAAAGAAGAAAACATGGATTATTAAAATCTTCATAGCCATTATCAAATTCCACTTAGATTCTTTTCTGATTTTGCACAATATTTTTGCAAGAGCATGGGATAATCATATCCATGGTTCATTTCTTGTTAAAAAGGGTTGATGGCCATAAAAAGATGATAATAAATGGTGGAGGTAAGTGCAAGAAGCTAAGATTTGTACCCATTCACTATGAATGTTATTTTTACGTCAGAGAATATGTGTAATAAAGAAGGGACCTACATAATTGTTTTAATACATATTGAAAGAAGCAACATGGACGCAAAAAGCTTATTGAAGGAAGGACACATGGGAAGGTACTCAGGCCATGTTTAATGGCTTTATCACAATTTCTATCTCAATAATTGGCATTTTTTTTTTTTGAAAAGTTTGATTCTTAGTTTCGGCTTATCCAAAAAATATAATTACTGAGTTACATTGTGAATTGGAGAACTTGGCCCATATTAACTTTTTAAAAGAGCTTTTGTGATAAGAATTTTGTAATCCCTAAAGCCCCTTGCTTATCCTATTGTGCTTGTTTGAAAAATACAACTTTTGCTTATTACTTTTAACTTTGATGAAAATGCTGTTAGGGGTGGTATATATATATATATATATATATATATATATATATGTATGTATGTATGTATGTATGTATGTATGTATTTGTATGTGTGTGTGTGTGTATGTGTGTATATATATAATGTATGTATGTATGTATTTGTGTGGTAAGAAGTGCATTGGAGAGAAAAAAAAAGCAATGGAAGAAGGGGAGAGGGAGAGAGAGAGAGAGAGAGAGAGAGAGAGAGAGAGAGTTCCAATTTTGCTCGCGCCACTAAGTGCTCCTGATAAGAGTGTTTGTGGAAACTAACAATTTTTTTTTAAAAGAGTAACGCTAGCACTAAATAGTTGTATATTTAAATTATTAAAAAAGTGTTTTTGATGAAAACTTTATCACTCTTTAGCTCAAAAAAATTGTGAATAAAATAGAAGAAAGCGATGATTCTTTCTTTACTTTTTTCATTTTTTGGGAAAAAAAATCTATAACAAAAGCTCTTTTAATAGTTGATATGAACAAGTTTCTTCAAATAATTGTGTTCTTCATCTTAATAAGTAGTTATTTTCAAATTGAATTGATGCATAAAGATATGAATAAGGACTGATGAGTTTGAGTTTGATGCAAATTTTTTATAGGATAAGCTGGAAGTGAAATAAGCTATAAACAAAGTTTATGGTACATAATTAAAAAAAATTCATGGCAATGTTGTACCTAATTGACTATTTTCTCACACATTTTTTTTTTCACATATCTTTAAAGGCTAAAGGGTGATGTATTCATGTAATTGAAAAGTAAAATTTTTACTTAGTTAAACAAATAACTATTTGAAAAAAAGTAATTTCTTTTGTCAAATTTCTTTATAAGACACCTTGAGGTCTTGAAGAGGACTTTCATTTGCTTCATTCAAGTATTGATTCCTAATCCAACACGACTAGATGTGAATTGGACTCAAATGAAAGATTAGGATCTTCTGCTCATTAATATACTTTTATTTTCAAAAAGCAATAATGAAGGTTGATTAGTTCTTTAAAGCAAAATGAATTTCATTTAATCTAAGGTATTGTTTTCAAGTAAGAAGTGTTCTTATTTTGGTATCATAAATACTTTGTTCGACTCAACTATTCAAGAGCAATATTTGACTGCTTTAGGAAACTCCAGTGTCAAAGTTGCATGAAACTTGTCGATGTTTCATTGTTACTTATCATATTTCATAATTTTTCTTTGATGCTTGTGTACCTTACGATGGTAATTTGACTTTTATAATGATTTGAATAGAAGCGTTCTATGTGTATGAATATTTATTGCATTGACTTGAAATTTAGGAAATTGTATTTATACGACAACATGTTTTAGACAGGCAAGAGCTTATTTAAAATACGGTATCATTTTGATGGACCAAGCCCTGAAGAATAACATTTGCTATGTGATAATCAATGTGAGACGAGCCATGAGATGTGTCAGCCTTTTTCAATGTGATAATCCTTAAAATGATTGGTGAGAATCCAGTCATTAGAATTTCGGCCTACACTTGTTAAAGCCTGAAAAGGAGTGAGATTGACCCTATTACTTGGAAGAATGCAGATGGATGTGTTTTATACAATCTTGCATGATCGAAATAATTGCATGATCGTTGTTTTAAGTGCATATATGTTTTAATGATGATAGCAAACACAGTACGTGGGATGTAACTTTTGTAGCACATGAGAATGATTGATAACCGGGGAAATTAGCTGTTAAATCTAAAGTAACTTCCTTTGCATTGACCCAAATAAGCTTTATCATAGTATAAGCAGCAATAAACAAATGTTGGATGCTTGACATATCCTAGCATTGAAAAAAAAAGCATCTTTTTTCCTTGGATCATTTACGTATACAAAAGGTCTTAAAATTTTTAAGATATCATCTAAGTAGCATTGTCTCACAGTCACAAATCACAATCTTTTGTGGTTGCTCCTCTGGTCAAGATAGGAAGGTGGAGGTTCTAACTTCTTATGGTTCTTTTGCCTAATTCTTCACATCCCGCAGATGTTAGCGTGTGAAACTTTATCTCCTTACAAATGCCTATACCTAGTCATTTTGTTGAATGTTCTAGTATGAGACTCAACTCAAGTTAATTAGCAAAGCCTTTCTTTCAACTACATGGGTCAACATTGTGATTTGCTTTCTTTACTTTGCTCTATTGAAGGCTGTCTACATTTATAGTACAAGTAGTTTAATCTTTTTATTCATTTTTATAAATTGTCTTTTTAAATATTCCTTTGCCTTAATCATTATCATGGATTTTTAATTAGTTGTGTTGTTCTTCCTTGTTGGTGCATCTGACAATCTTCATTGTATATATCCCACCACTTTAATCGGTTTTTTTTTCTCATTTCATCTTTGATTGAGGCCATTCCTACCATTTTTGTAATATATGTTATTTTTAACTTTAGTTTCCAACACTTTTTTAGGTATCCTTCTTAACATTCACACATTTTTGTTCTGGTTAGTTTGTATCCAACATTTTGCTTTATAAGAAGTGGGTGTCTAATATAATATATATATATATATAGGATGAAATGACCTCAAGGTTTTACATTTACTTCAGCATTTTTAACTTCAAGTCTGAAAGTAGTTGAAAATATTTTTGTAGGATATTGAATGAATTGTGCTTCTTTGGATCAATGGCTTTCAAATTATGCATGTGCTGGGTGCATGCAATTCTGTTATGCATATATCATACCATCTTTTGCCAGTCCCTTTTGACAAAGCATATTATTGGAATAACCAATTGTGCACTTCTATTGAATGTACTGATGCTTTTGAAGATCGAAAGCATGTTGATTAAGCATATTCAAAAGCATGTTGATTAAGCAAAAACAAGAACAACTGCATGTGACCATTCTTTTGGAGGTTACTAAACTCTTAACAATGAGATTCTCTTGGTAAATTGGATTATCCTGAGATTCTGTTTTGCAAATTGCTGTTGATTTTGTGATCTTGGAAATTAGCGACTTAATTGTTGTAATATGGTGTCCCACATCCTGATTTAAGTCAAAAAAAAAGTACATGACTCTTCATATGTGGTAAGGGAAGAAAGAAAGTATCAAAAATTTCTAAAGAATGACCCTATGGTAAATGATCTAAACCAAGACATGTTGGCAAGTATTTACCATAACTCATCACATTGTCCATGGGAGAGGAAGCAAGGAATTTCAGAATTGTCGACCTTTTATATTTATAACTTGAAAGTCCATTTGAAGACATGCTATGATGCAACAACATTTCAATGCTATAAGCAAATTTGTCATGGGGAGGTTTACAACTCAACCAGTGCAATATTCTTGTGCAAATTAAAAAGAGAATAAAATGAACAAACATGGGCAGTTAACTGTCGTACTTATGAGAATAACCTAAATTTGCTATAGTTACAGAATTTTAAAAGAATTAAAGAAAAACATTGAAAGAGACTTTGGGCTGTGAGGGAACTTCAAATATGAGTACACTTGTTTTAATAAGAACAACCTTTTTAATGAAAAGAAAAAGGAACAAGATGACCTGGAGGTGCGTTTGGTACTTTCTAAAGTTGTGGACTTATTCTCAAAGCCATGAAGAAAAAGAGATTTTGAATTGGGAGAGATTTGATCATTTGGAGTTGGGGAACAATTGTTGCCACACACCAGAACTTGAGATAGAGTTTCATTATTGATGTTATCTTTCACATAAAAAAGTATTGTTATAACTTTAGTGGATCTCTAAGCTTGATGCTTTTCTTAAAAATATGAATATAGGGATTATTTTGGAACTTGTTTTTTCTGAGGCTGTTGCTCAATGTGGTGGAGTGCGGATGTAAAGTGGAAGCATAAACAAACTACACAGATTCATCTCCATCACCTAAATGTTGAGACTAATAATATATGAATATGGAGTTGTATTTCCTGTTGATATAGATTTTGGAAGGAAGTTTGCTACATCATGCTTATTCATCATTTTTTACATGGTTTGAAAATGGTTATTGCTGTTGAGGTCATGCGTCTGGTATTTGTTCATTACTGTCACTTTTTAGTTGTGTGTTCTATCACCACTTATAGAAAAGAGAGTTCAAAGTGCAAGAGACTCCAATCATTGTGATGATGTTTGAGAAAGAGATGCTCTTTGGGAGCTTCTGCTTGGTTATATGGATAGTTCTTCATTTTGTTCCTCTTTGTGTTGGTTTCCATCTCTTAGTTTTAGAAACAAAACAATTGGTTGGAGGTATATTTGTCTTTCTAATTGTCCATAGACTTTGTAGAAGTTGAGCTTGTGATGACAAAATTTGACTGAAATATGCAATGGGTTAACGCTCTTGCATCAAAACAACCTCCAACCTAGAGCCAATGCGTTAGTCTCCACCAAGAAATGCTTCGAAAGACCCAACAACGCCAAATTGGAATAATAGCCATAGATTCCTTCAACTCATTGGAAGTAGCCTTTGCTTCTTTATCCCAATGAAAAGCGTCCCTATTTAACCACTAGCTATAGTACCATAACCATCCATTAAATGTTGATGTTATCATGTCAATCTGATAAATCCCCACAACTCTGGAATTGTTTTAGGAGTAGACCAATTCATCACTATAGAAATCTTATTTGGATTCATTGCAACTGCGTCTTTAGACACCAAATGTCCAAGACATATTTCCAGCTAGTGGCTAGTGTTGTGCAAAAGAACAATTCTTTGGTTAAAAAGAAAAAGAATCAACAAAGGTGTGGGTGTAAGATAGAGTTCATAAAGGGTTGGAAAGCTGTCGATTTTCCTCCCAGTTGACCCATCACTGTGACTTGATGGATTTGATTGCGTTGTGATTTCAGAGTCTAACAAAACAACCTTGGAAATGAGGAGGAGGTCAAGGCGGTTGTGTTTAGTTCTAATGGGTTGAAGGCTCTTGGTCTTGGCAGTTTTTCCATGTTTTTCTTATAGGAAGCATGGGAGACTTCAAAAAGGAGCTATTTGTGTCCGATTCTTGAATGCCATGATTTTTGGGTTGATAAAGGACTTTCGACCAATGAGTATAGTCACTAGTGTTTGTAAGGTCCTGGTGAAGGTGTGCCTTAGACCTATTTAGAATAGCATTGCAGAAAAACTCAATTCACTTCTATAGAGCAAAGACAAATTCATGATATGGTTTTGGTTGCAAATGAGGCTATCAAGGACTATAGGGGGAAGTTAGACTCATTTTCAAAGTTGACTTTGCCCAAGCTTACAACAAGGTGGATTGGATGCTTCTCGAGCGGATCGTGGTTAAAAATGTTTTAGACTTAGGTGGATCTTGTGGATGATGAGTTGTATTGCCTCTTTGATGTGTTCGGTCTTTTGTTAACAAGAAGCCTAGAGGACAATCATTACAGGTGCGCCCTTGTTGGAAATAACTCGCCCTCTTTGTCCAATTTTTGTGGCTTGGACACCTTGAGTTAAGTCTTGTATTTGCATTTAATCACAAGGTTGAGTTATGACATTCCATTCCACATGTTGCACTACCACCGCAATGAAAGCAATAAGTTGCCATGAACCTCCCCTAAATTTTTCTAGCAACAACAATTTACAAATGTACTTCTAAGATCTTGTTTGAAGTCCCTTTCAATGGCTCAACAACAATCCCAAATTCATGATAGAAAGAAGGCATGAATCTTGTCTAATGCAAAGGCAAGAACTGTTTACACAAGATCCTAGCTTAAGTTGGCCAAAAGCATCTAACAAGTAGTGATTCTTTAAATCACGACAACTGGAGAAACCTACCTTGTAATTCAATCCGTTAATATCATGATAATTCATCACCATCCATACTCACTCTAGTTGCCAACAAATCACGCAGCCCGAAATAGTGGCCAACCTTGAAAGCCAACTGTTTGGGTTCTTACCATCGAAGATGAGCATCTTGAAACATTGTTATCCTGGCCAGTCATGATTTTCATCTTTCATATTGCCCTAATTGATGCTAGCTTCCCCACATTTGGAATCTTGTTTGTGCACGTATTTCCTCTTGAATTGAAGGATTGTCAAACATTTGTTTGTTTGGGCATTTTCCTTTCTCTACTTGTCGATGATGCTACCAAAACTTAACCAATTGCTTTTGTTGCTATGGCGCACCATGTCTCTTTTTAACATCATTGAGACATGAGATGTCAATTGAGCCCAATGGTCATTGATTTCTCCTTGCTCAGTAGTCTTTGCAATTCCTATTGTCATGCTTCTCTATGCCATTTAAATCGTAGCCCTGATACCAAATTTGATGAGTCAGTGAGAAAATGATAACAAAACTGAAAACATCATGTTTTATTGAATGAGAAAATGAAATCCTTGCAGAAAGAATGGACAGCAATTTGAGAGGCAATCTCTCTTCTTTACACTTTCTTAAAAGAAAATTTCCATGAAAAAAACAATGAAACACCGTAGCTCAACTTCTTTTTATACTTCTCTGCCGTGTCCCAAATTGTTCATTCAGCATCATGTGAAGTGATCTTCTTAATCCTAGAGTATATCCACATGGTTGGAGGCCTATCATGTCACAATCATGTTTAATAGCTCAAAGGTCTGATAGCTAAAAACATATTTCCTTAATGTGCATGTGTATGTGTTTACTTTCCAAGGGTATCTCGGTGTTTCCCATGTGTGATAAGTTTAATTGTCTTACGCGCTGGATGATCTCTGAGTTGTTGGGCCAGGATTTGATGGTGCAATGAAGAAATTTGAACTTTTTCTATCATGGCCAATCAGTTGCTGTGCTCTGCAGATGTTTGGAATTATGCAGACTGGTTACTCATCAATCAAACAAAAAGTCCAAAATTATCTCCATCTTTATGGCATAAGGAGATAAGTGAATAGAGTGTTAATAAATCTTGGCCAAATGACAAAGCTGTATACAAAAAAAACCTGTCCACGCTCAGTTGGAGGCAAAATCTTGTTACTGTAGTGGTTGTTACTTGAGACCTTTCCATTCATTTGAGTGACCAAATTTGTTTAGTTAATTGCAAAAACCAATGGATATCTATATAAAAAGGTTTGTTTATTTTATTTATTTTTTGTCGTTTGTGATCCTGAAACTTGGAAGAATAATTTGATTTTATTTAGAATCTGCATCATTTCTTGTGCGCACCCTTCTTATGGTATTTAATTAGTCTTATTTGCACAAGAACAACCATTGTTGAGTGGAGTGAGAGAGGCAAAATTGCATAAATTACGAACTACTTTGGCTAATCCATTTTTTGTTTCCTTCATGGCAATGCGCTGTAAAATACAAATGCTCATACTTGCTGATTAAGATTCATTGTTTCCTTTGCTTTCGCCAATTATTAAATCTATACCCTTGGCATTCTGCAGTTTTCCATCTTGCATTTTAAGAGATTTGAGAGTGGACATCGCTTTTTTATTAGAAAGCTCTATTTGACGCAGATTCCTCGTTTGATTCATTTGGCTTCTGTAAATTGCTCGTGTTATGCATGTGCCATTTTCGGTTCATGCCATGAGAGTTTCAACAATTCAAACTATGGTGTTTGATTTGTTGCTATGCATAAATGATCAGTTAGGCTGATAGTCATTCATTAATTGAGAGTCTGTTCTTGATAAATCTAGTTGTCTGTTGCATTTTGCTGGAAGTCTGATATAGTTACTATAACATACTTTTATGTGCATTCCTTGGCTTCTAATGTTTGAAATGTCTGTACGTGTGTCTGTACGTTGTTTATTCAGTTATTTCAGGGACCATCCCTCTCAATATTATATGCGCTTGGGTTATTTTTTATCATCATAATAACTGTACCAATTGCTAGTGTGTACTGTCTCTGTCAGTCTTGGTATGAAAAATCGATGAATTTTGTCAAAATTCATCGAATTAATTCACCTATAATTGTAAAATTACAAAATTATGTCAAATTTTCATTAGTCCAAAGTCAAAGTTTTGATATTTTTGTGAAAAAAAATGCAAAAAAGCCATAGAAAGGACATTTTTTGTGGTGCACAAAATTTTTTTCATATAATCATTGAGATTGTAGAAGGAATCTTTCTCTATAAAAGAAAAAGATTGAAGGCAAGATGTGTGCGCTTGGTGAGTGACAATTTAATAGAAAGGAGAACAAGATGTAGCTTGGAGAAGAGATGATATAGAGAAGAAAGAAAGAGAAAAATAAGTTGAGAGTTTAAGAAAAGCATTGAGAGAATAAAGAGAAATGAGGGCCGTCTTTAGTAGAGAAGATCAAAGTTGCTTGCGCTTTTAGTGAGTAGTGAACCACCAAACTATCGAGTTAAAATTTATGTATATGCGATGATTAGGGTTTGGCGGTAGGTTTGTCTTTTCTTTTTTTCTTTATAATAGTTTTAAGTTAATATGCATGATTTGCATTAAATATTGCTAATGTTTAAATATCTGTCCAAAATCATTATATCTATATATGTATATATAAAATATATCTATTTATGTTTGTTTTTACCATTTTAATTAGAAATTATGCATATTTTAACATTTATACAAGATATTTTTTGAACTTTTCTAAGTTGGCAAAATTTTATTGAAATTCTTTCTAATTTATCAAACTCTAAAAATTAATTTTGATTTTCGAAGGTCAAATTTTAGGGTAAAGTCAAATTTTCTTTTCATGCTTCTCACATCTCCAGTTGGGAGAGGTACTTTTGCTTTGAGCTGGGTTTTAATAAGATTGGTATGAGAATGGATATTTATATGGCTTTGTCATATGATAATTTAACGGCCACCTTCCTGAATTGGGAATGGAAAATTGGGGTATGACGCATTTGCACTTGAATGGTTCCTGTGAGTGAAACGTGTCTTTGTTTGTTTGTTTGTTTTTCCAAGCTGCATTCAGCCTTTATTTGTCAAGATCCTTTCAAGCATCTGGCTGCGGGATATTTCTACAGGAAGAAAAAGTAATAATTTGTCTGGAAACACTGTTATGATGCCAGGTGGCTTTGGTTTTCATGTGTGCCACAGAGTGTCCTGGCTGATGTTATTTTGTCATTTTTTCCTTTGACTGCTGTCATCAGAATCCTTTCATTTTGTACTTGTTGTATTATAGTGTTTCACAGCTGCTTTGATGGCATAATAATGATAGTGTAATCTGTTGAAAAGGTGAGGCTATTTTTGTCAGACGAGTGTCCATCACAAGTTGGATTGGCAGCTCAAGATCACCTACAAGCAAAGGCATCATGGCTATTGCATTCAACTGGAATGGGCTTTGATGAAAATTTGCCACCTGGATTTGAAGGAGCTCACTCTGTGAATAAGTTGAAGAAAGAAGTGTCCCAGATCCCTCTGATTAAATGGCAATGTCCTCCCAAAGTAAGCTGGTGGTTGTATGTTGCCTCAGTTAATTGGTTTCAAGCATCATTATTTAATTTGTTCAGCAAAACGTCTTGCTTGTTCTTGTTTTGCATGCTTGTCCTTGTTGCCACATCCTTTGTTAAAATTCATCAAGTGAAAAGTGAATTTCGATCTGGTAATAGCTCCATTCTTTTTGTGCAGTTCATGTTGAATCCCCATTGGCAAGTGGTGGCTGGGGAAGAAAGTAAGGAGAGAGATGATCAATTGCAGCGAGAGCTGAGAGTTCTCGAAGCAGTTTATCCTCATCAGTCTGCCATACCTCAAAGGTCAATCTCTTCCCTCCTGCAAGGTTCATTCCATAGAGTTTACCTATTTTTAGAACCCTTTTTTTTGCTTACATCATCCAACCATCCATGCACAGTCCCTCAGTTTCATCAGATGTAGAATCTTGTCATTTTGATGACAATGAAACTCCAGCTGTCCCAATCACTGCAATTGAAGATGAAGATATGAATGATCCATCATCCAGTTTGGTGATGCCCATTAGCAATGCCACAACTTCACAGCCGCCCATGTTGCCGTCTAATATTTTGGCTTTTGGTAATTATCAGATATCTCATGGTGGTGCAACATCTGGTGCTCCAAGGCCACCAACCATGGAAAGAACCTCTATTGGGGTTATTCCTGGCGTTGAACCAGATGTAGTTGCTGCCGCCTCTGCTGCGTTTACTGCAATCATGAGAAGTAATGAGCAGGGCAGTTTGATTGATCCTGAGTTACTCGTAAAAATTCTTAGCAACCCAAAACTTATTGAAAAATTGGTCTCAGATTATGGTCCAGCTAATCCACCAGCGTCAATGCCGGCAACTTCACCACCTGTGAACTTGTCCGTCTCACAAACAGGTGTGGCCCCTATCCGGGTGGCTAGGATTGAACCTGAACCACCCTTGCCTGTGGCTAGCGCGGTACACTTCCATCATGCAACAAATCTGGTGACATCCCCTCCTCCTCCAGTTGTTCCAATGCTTACTGCACCTGCCATGAAAGTCCCTCCTGTTAAAGATATAAACTACTACAAGAGCTTGATTCAACTTCATGGAGAAGAGAGACCGGAAACAAATGAGCAGACACTCCCACAGTTTGGTAATTGGCCAGCCGGTGTAAAAACAGATCATGTACAAAGCTCCAAACCAAGAGATAATAGTAAACCTAAGATTATGAAACCTTGCATTTACTTCAATAGTTCAAGGGGATGCAAGCATGGGGCCAACTGCGCATACCAACATGACATTTCTGCGCAACCGCGGATAGGAAGCGCATCAGAATTGCCCACTTCAAAGAGAATGAAACTAGACAGAGAAATTACAGGAAGAACATAATTGTGGTTATGGATCTTCACGTTTACTGCTAGTCAAACAAGTTTCTATTTGCTGGGCCGTTTTTTAGGTCTATCTTCCTTTTGCTTAAATCTCCTTTTCATCGTAAATAGATTTTCAAAAAAATATTTAAATTCAATATTTCGTTTGTGAGTTGTTTTTCCATTTTCTCGCCTTTTCCCACTTTTCTTCTAATGCAAATTCCATTGGTATTAAAAGCTGCAGATGACGCTTGGTAACTTAGAATCTGAGTGCAAGTCCTGTACTTTGAGCTGAGGATTTACGTTATTAGGAATTTTTTTTTTCAACTTTTTGAACTTGATGTTTTATGATGTTACAATAATATTATTAAAAAAAAATTATTTTCAGCACTATTATTGAGATTTTATTTTTTCATATAGAAGTTTTATGTGCAAATTGAAGCAACAATAAGATATAATCACTTTCAGATTCCTCCCAATTACTTTTGCAGTCAGCAGACATTCTCAAGTTCTTACTTAATATTCACTACCGAATTCGAATATAAAATAAACCTCAAATGGGATACACCGAAGAGAGCCCAAGCCAAAAAACAAACCACCATGGCAATTCTCTTACGTAGGCATGGCAATTCCCGAGTAAGGCCTAAGGTCTCAGAGTTATTAAAGCATCACAACTTTAGTTGTAAGTTCGGCTTCAATAATAGGGTTGAACTTTCGCCTTCGAACCATGAAATCTTACGTTCCAACTCCACTATGTGACTTGAAAGGAAACATAGGACAAAAAAAAAAAAGTTGGTAGGTCAACATGTATGTAAATGTGAAAAACTTATTGATAGCGAGGATAATTCAAAGAAGATTTAACACAACCATTCCATGGCATGATAAGATGGTCTTTTAATGGATTTTGCTTACACACCCAACAAGGCAGTCACTACAGAAAGCAGCCTACCTTTCTATGTGGGCTAAGTTAACATTGAGTTTGCATCATGCCATGCCTTTAGGATGCTCTAATCAAATACCAATGTGTATACATATATATATAAAATTTGTCCCCAAAAAAATGTGTAATCATTGTACTTCCACAGGAAAAAAGAAAAAAAATACAAAAAAGGTGAAAATGTGGATTTTTATAATTCTGCAAAAAGGGAGGTCTAAATCATTACCTTAAACTACATGAGGATCTAAAGCACCACATGAGATTATCAATTAGATCATGGAATGTCAAAAATGAATGCAGTTTATGTGGAGTAGCACTGTAGATGGCTCCTGCTAAGAGATATAAACGGGAAATACATTATATCTGTAAATTAATCAATTAAAAACAAGGGAAATACGTGGACAACAGCTTTTTTTTTTTCTGAAGGTGAGGAAAAAAATTGTTCTTAATGCAGTGGCTTTTCTTCAACAAATAGTATGGATTAACTTATCAGCGGAAGTCACTAGTAGCCTTGCAGATAAGATTGGATGCTCGGTTGGGTATGGCCTATGAGATATCTTGGTTGAACAATTTTCTAAACGAGCTACAAGGAGATTAATTCTAGCAATTCACGATCTGTGAGGGCTCTTTGGAAAAGTAGGTTCCATGCAAGTGATGTAGTTGAAGAACCATTATGAAGGATGAGATAGGATAGTTCTGAGGACTAGAAAGACGGTATAAAATTGGGAAAAACTCAGCTAGCTTAAGGTTATCCAACCACTTGTCCTCAAAAAAAAAAAGAAAAAAAAAAGGGTTGCTGCTATTACCCACTTTGAGCTTAAAATGGGAAAACAACCTGCTAAAAAGAGTGATGAAACGAATTTCCATGGACTACTACGGATGATTTTACCCGACAACCTGACTCTTTCAGCTTCAACTTCCCATTTCTACTCCAGGCAATGTGAGCCCACAACACCTTTTGGCCCTGAATGAAGAACTCCATATCTACTTACAACACAATGCCACATTTTTCTTTTGAATATAACCAAATTCCCAACCCACCTAACTGCATTGGCCTACGCACGTCCCCCCATTTAATTAGATTTGCACAATCCTTTTCTTTTTTTAAGCTCCCCCAAAACACTTTTTCAACATCTTCTCGATTTTGAAGGCTACCGAGGATGGAATCCTAAATTTGGCATGTAGAATATAAGTAGACATTGCCATTAACACCAAATGAACTAATTCCCTCCTCTCACTTTTAGGCAGGAAGACCCTTTCCGCGTTCAACAGTTTTCCACCCTATCTAAGGCCTCTCATGTTCCCATACATCCAACGATCACATACCAGCTGGACGTACAATTGTAAGCTCTTTCAAAGATATCGATCATTTACCAAATATGGCTTATCAATCTCTAAAATCAAGTCTTCTCCATTCTTAGAAACCCATATGCATCTCTTCCCGTCCCATGAATGAACCCTAAACATAAGCTTCTACTGATTCTAGGTCCTGGCCACAGTGGCTCACACAAGTTCCTTCTTTAACCTATGCGCTTCAAGTTTTTAGGTTATGACCCACTTATTCATTATCTCATTTTCTTCCTAACTAAGGAATACTCTTACACGTTGGAGAAGTCTAACATCTACCCTAATGGACCCAGAACATTTGCTCTTATACCAAAGTTGTGACACCTTCCTTTTCTAATTAAGTTCTAAGTTGGTTTACTAAGAGCAAAATTGTTCATTTTAAAAAATGCTCTTATTAGTTTTTTGAACGTTTTTCTACAGTGGAATGATGAAGTTTGCATATATTTGTTTCATATCATACCCTTTACGACGTGTTGGATATCTTGAAGGAGAAGATGCGACTATTATAATTGTATTTCCAATTACTTATTTTACACCTACATTTCAAAGTTTTTTAAACAATTTCTTCTTTCAATAAAAATGAGTATGAACAATAAATCCAGTTAAAACATGACAATAAATTCAAAATATTCAACCTATGTACTTTCTAAAACACATAATATTGTGAGATCTATGTTGGCCTAGATATTCATCTAACCAAATTCAATCATTCCCATCTCATACTCATATGTGGAAGGCATGCGTTTCATCAAAAGTAAAAACATTTGTGTGGACTCATCATACAAAAGAAGCTAATTAATACGTGCCTCTCTCCTCATGGTTGCATCATGTGTTTTAAAGAAGGAGATTGTACTGAGCACGTTTTCTCGTTATGTTCATTTTGCAAAGAAGTTGAGGAGTAGTTGGCTTTCATGCTTAGGCAAAAAAAATTTTCCTCCCCTTCTAGGGGAAGATGCTACAAGTTTAGACTATATTCCTTCACTTTCAAATGAGGAAACACAGCAGGTGAAAATTGCATTTTATGTGATTCTTTGGGTAATTTGGCTAGGAAAAAAATATAGAAGAATCTTTCACGATGGTACTAAATCGGAGGAAAATATATGGGAAGATATTAAGTTAACTGCCGATTCATGACATCATCTATTCCTAAGATCAACGAGAGTTGCATTACTTTCGAAAAGCAAGTTGAAGTTTGTTGATGGCAGCATACCTGTTCCTACAAGAGATGGATACGATGTACTCAGCCTAGGAAAGATGCAACACTATGGTCTATTCTTGGATTGTGAGTTCTTATTCAATTGCAAGAAGCATCTTATGGATTGATAATGCCATTCGTGTTTGGACTGATGTGTACAACAAATTTTCACAAGGAGATGCTATTCATATAGCAGAGTTATAAGAGGAAATCGCTAGTTTTAAATAGAATTCATTATCTGTTACTGAATATTTTACACAATTGAAGATTATTTGGATGAATACACAACACTTTGACCAATTCCTAGTTGTGTTTGACATCCTCAATGCATTTGTTTTGCTCTTCAAATTGTCAAACAACAATATAAAGATGATCATTCTATCCAATTTCTAAAAGGTCTAAATGACAATTTTACTACTGTTAGATCTCAAGTTTTATTAATGGATCCAACGTCAAACATCAACAAGCTCTTCTCTCTTGTTCTTCAACATGAGAGACAATCTAATCATACTACTCCAAGATCCATTGAACCATCTATGTTTTTAGTACATTCGACAACTCAATCTGTCAAGAAACCAAACAACAATCATAATTCCGATCAAAGAACTGTAAATAAATATCTAAACAATGGTTTATCTATCACTGATGCTTTAGGTATGTGTAAACCTTCTTTCATTAATTCATTATAGCTTCATAAATTTACTTGGATCCTTGATATCAGAGCTGCTAATCACATTGTTTGATTCATATAAATCACTCATAAATGCCTTCGTTTCTTTGCCTAACAACCACAAAGTGCCCATTAGTCATACTAGAACTATTGTTTTTTCAAATGATTTTGTTCTTCATGATGTTCTATTTATTCCACAATTTTCTTTCAATTTAAGTTTAGCAAGCAAACTTACTTCAATTTATCCTTACTCGATTATTCTTTGTCATGATCTTTGTTTTATCCAAGATCTTCAAAATTTGAAGATGATTAGATTAGTTAAAAAGACCAATGACTTGCATCATCTTCTTTGTCCTTTATTTTGAAATGTACTTCGATTTTTTCCTGTATTTCGAATAAGCCAAGTTATAGTGACCTTTGGCATTTCAAATTGGGACATTAATCCGATGCAAGATTACAAATCTTGCAATGCCTTGATTTTTCTATTACTTTGCCCTCTTTTGATCATTGCCATCTATGTCATCTTGTTAAGCAACGAAAAATTATCTTTTTTAATTAGTTCTTCTTTTTCTTCAAATTGCTTTGATCTCATACATGTCGACCTTTGGGGACCTTGTAATGTTGTTTCTTTACATGGCCATAAATATTTTTTTACCCATTGTTGATGATAAAGCTGTTTTACTTCAATTTTTCTCATGAGATCAAAAGGTGAGGCTAGACAACTTATTCAAAATTTTTTCTATTTGGTTAAAACTCAAGTTTCTACAAAGATTAACTACATGAGAAGTAATAATGGTCTAGAATTTAATATGCTTGAATTTTATGGTTCTCGTGGCATCATTCATCATGATAACTCATGTTTCATACGACAAAGACAAGTCATACAATTACCACATGTGTGTATACTCCTCAACAAAATTTTGTTGTTGTGAGAAAACACCAACACATACTCAGTGTTGCTTGTTCATTGAAGCTTCATTCTAGTTGACCTATAGCATTTTGGTCGGATTGTGTTGCTCATGTTGTCTCTCTTACCAATCAAACACCTTTACCTATAACTTCTAATAAAACTCATTTTAAACTTCTTTATGGCCTTAATCCCTCCTTTACCATTTTTTTTGCAGAAGAAACTAGAAAATTTTATTTATAATAGGAAAGAGATGGACGAGATGTCCGATCAATCAAGATGACACATTACATGATAAGTTGCAAAATAGAGACAGCGCATTACATGATAAGTTGCAAAATGGAGGGTCACCCCCTCATCCAATCCCCAAAAGAGTACCCACTTCCCCATTTAGAGTTAGAAACCCATAAAGCAAAAAGATAGGTAGTTCTATTTACAATATTACTAATGTCTACTACTAAGTCCCCAAGGATACAGTTATTTCTATGTTCCCAAATAGTCGTCCAGATGGCAAATCTAATCATCATCCAATATCGCTTTAGTCTTTGCGAAGTCGATTCCGGACTGAATAGAGTGAGGGTATCATTTGATGGAAGAGGTAGAACCGGCAGTAGATTGCGCCACGCTTCCCATATAGCCTTCATAGTCCCGCAATGCCAAAAAAGGTGAAACACGTCATCTTCAGCTCCCTGCATAGACAATACCAAGAAGGGAAAATATATCTATTAGACATTTTTAACTACAATTGAATTGAGCAGTTTAATCTGCCTAAAATCACAAGCCAAGCCAAAATTTTATTTTTCACGAGGATCGGAGATTTTCATATGATCTCCAATCTGTTCCCAGCTCTGTTTCCATGGTCTGTGTCAACCTGCCCTAGAAATGCATCGTAATAGGATTTAACAAAGAAAGTTTCACTATCTTCCCCTTTCCATATCCAGGAGTCCTCTCTGTCCACAAACTGCACCTGGTCCAGCCTCTGGATCATGTTAGTAAATTCCCTAATTTCCTCTTCCTTCAAAGCTCTCTGGAAATTAAAGTTCCAACAGGGGTTATTAGAAATGTTTTCTAGTTCGTTGCCCTTCATCTAGGACAAGGTCCTCGCCGGATGTGAAATCAGCCTGTACAGTTTTGGGAATTCTTCTTTCAAAGGGCATCGTCCCCTCCATGTGTCTTCTCATGCCCGAATTTTCATTTTGTTGCCCAGTTTCCATTGGATTTGACCCAAGAATCTCAGATAAATCGAATGTATAAACTTCTAGGGGGACCTTCCTGTTGTCCTACTCTTGAGCTCTACTATCATGTCATTGTGTGAGATACCATGAATGCTGCTGATGACCCTTCTCCATAGGGAGGATTGCTCCTTCGAAAACCTCCATAGCCATTTTGCGGATAGGGCCAGATTCTTGAATCCCAGGTTTCCCACACCCAGTCCTCCTTTGTCCTTTTGAAGGCGAACTTGCTTCTAGCCAACCAAGAAGTGGGGTTTCTCCGCATTTTCAGGCTTTCAAAAGAACTTTCGGATGCATCTCTCAATCTCATTTTTTATGGTCATTGGCATTTGGAAGATGGACATATAGTACGATGGTAGTGCTTCCAGTACGGTCTTAGCGAGGAGCAATTTTCCTCCTCTTGACAGATAGCTGCCTTTCCATCCCTCAATGCGGCATTTGACTGTTTGCACTATAGGGTCCCAGAAGGAAATTCTTTTGCAGTTCCCTCCTAGTAGAAGACACAAGTACTTCAAATGCCAATCACTTGCAGAAATTTTCAGAATACGCTCTGCGCGAGAGAGGTCAGACCTTGGCAGATTAATGCCTGCAATTTGGCTCTTGTGGAAGTTGATTTTTAGGCCTGAGATTAATGAGAAGTTTTCAAGGACTCCCCTAAGCATTTTTCAGCTATGCTTATCATTGCTTAGGAAGAAAAGGGAATTGTCTATGTATAGAAGGTTCGAGAGACTAGTTTTGTTTGCCCCCACCTCAATCCCTCGCAATTCGTGAGCTTCTGCCTTCTGCAATATTCCTTGGAGACCGTCAGCTGCCAAAATATATAGGAATGGAGAAAGAGGATCGCCTTGTCTCAGACCCCTGTATGCCTTATTTTTCTCCTTGGTCTGTCGTTGATGATAATCGAATAGGAAACAAAGGATATACATCCCAAGATCCATTTGCGCCATTTAGTACCAAAGCCCTTTTTTTCAGAACATAGAGGAGGTAATGCCATCTCACCGAGTCATAGGCCTTTGAAAAGTTAATTTTTATTACTAATCCCTCTTTGTGACTGTCCTTGTCGTCTTTGACGGCTTCGTTTGCTATAAGCACCGCATCTAGGATATGTTTGTCCTTTACGAACCCTAGCTGAGATTCTGCTACTGTGTCCTTAAAAACATTCTTTAATCTGTTCATCAATACTCTGGCAATAATCTTGTAAAAGCTGGTAACCAAGCTTATAGGTTAGAATTCTTCGACTTTCCTAGAGTTGCTTTTCTTGGGTATTAGCTGAATGTAAGTCTCATTTGTACATCTGTTAATAATGCCAGAGCTATGGGATTCATTTACCACACTAAGGATATCTTATCGTAACAATGTCCAATTTTTTTGATAAAACAACATAGAAAAACTATCCGGCCCTGGAGCCTTTTTCCCATCGTAATGGAACACTGCGTATCTAACTTCCTCCTTAGAGAATGTCCATTCCAACCACCGGCTCTGTTCTTCCGAAATAGGTCTCCAGTCAACACCATTGACAACCAATTTTGATTCATTAGGTTCAGAGTATAAATGGGAGAAATACAATAGAATATGTTCCTTGATATCTGCCATTGACTCTATTAATCTGCCTCTTTCAGTTTCTAACTTTGTGATGATGGCGCGAGTTCTGCTCATTGAGAAAATTTGATGGAAGAATTTCGAATTCACATCTCCTTCCCTCGCCCATTTGAGGCGGACTTTCTGGCGAGTTACCCTTTCAATACAGAGCTCTATCAGGTGAAGCTGGGACAGGAGGGAGGCCCTTTCCTCTCTCTTAGCAATGGAGTTCCCGGATAACTATATCTACTCATCAATCTCTTGGAGTTTCTTTATTAATTCGGACTGCTCGCTGCAACCTTCAGAGTAGAAATTTCTACTCCATCCTTGTAGGTCCATTTTTAGGTTTTTGAGTTTTTGCATGAACCTATACCCTTGCCATTAGTAATCAATAGGTTTGTTCCACCAGCTTTGCATATTTTCCTGGAAATCCGCCCTGTCCATCTATTCATGCACGAACCTAAATGGAGTAGGACCCCATT